>UZAN01044614.1:3990-26884 GCA_900618425.1 Echinostoma caproni | reverse complement strand
CATTTTTTCCCGGGATAGTTTATCTTGTTGCTAGTCTACAAAATTGCAACCGGACAGATTCGAGAGCTAGAAGACACCCGAGAGCCAGGAATGAATGAGAAACATGCGAATGGGGATTGTTCGAGCGCAGTTCGCCCCACAAAGGAAAAAAATAATGGTACGATTCATAAAAACAAGCCATTGAGAGAATTTACGGCTGGAGAAATGTCCGTTTTGCAACGGAGTGGTCGAATTAAAGGAGCTCAGCCGACGGAAACAGACCTGTGACTTGTGCTTTCATGTGTTCACGTCTCACTGATTGCGCAATCTGATCACTGATGATCACACGAGTTGTTTTGCCTTCAACTGTACACTCAGGTTACTTGCGTGCTATTCGGATCCAAGATTTGTTGTATACACTGTTTGTTGTTTCCGGGGGGTTCATCGCATTGTAAATTCTATCTGTTATTTTTCGATAACTGATTGCACGCAAGCACATACGCAAATTTTCTCCCTTCTCAATTGAATTTTACTTGTTAAAGTCTTTTTCTCTTTTTGAAATGCTGCTGTTCTTGCAGCCCATGCCCAGGGCGTTAGCGTTCAATCGCCGGGTTCATCTAGCGTGATTGCCTATTTCTTTTTCCAAAGACTTGAGCAACCCGTTTTCCAGTTTCAGGTACCCAATTTCTGTGATGTAAAATGATAGAACAGTATAATGAATATGATGCATGTAAAAATGTTGATAGTTGTATCTTTTTCATTCAATGCCTTTATCGGTTGCTCTAACGGTGGGGATATTATTATACATACGTTTTGCATAAACTGTTGGCCTTAAAAGTTCTGTTATTGGGCACGATTGATGTGACTTACGATTTCAGTTTAATAGAAGATGAAGTAGAGCGGATAAGTCGGTGAATGTATTTGCTTCGGCGGATTGACGTCATCTGATAGAAAAATTAAGGATGCAGTCTCGGAAGGGTAACGTAATATCAAATTAGCGTTTGCAAACATGACATACCTTTGAATTTAAAGTAACGTTTATTCTTCGTGAGAGGTAGAGCGCCTGGTGAAGATGTTTAATTCGTGCTGCCATATGGTGGAAGGTAAAAGAGAAACCTATGCTTTAACATTTGGCTGTAGAACGAAACTGCCAGCCCGGCATCTTACGAGTTTGTTGGAGGAGCGGTGAAAAATTCAGAGAAAAGTATCAAGTAATCGCGGTTGGGCACTGATGAAATAAATTGAGCCCCATAGATCGAACTGTACGGGATACAATCAGATTGCTGGTTTGAACGCACCTGTTAAGGAGCCTCTTAGTCAACTGTGTCAATAGTTGGACACAGTGAATGAAATACCCCACTGCCCAAAAGCAAGGCGTTTATGCAGCTGAGTTGTCTTCTGCACAGATGTAATATAAATATATAATATTGTTGTGATAGAGCTCACAGCTTTCATTCTCCGACTAATTAACCTATTGTTTGTTGAGATGGCTCCCGAGTGACAACAATCAGAATGATCGCTCGACAGTGCAACCATAATCGTCCGAATAAACCATCAGTACGGATTGCAAGAAGAACACAGGGTAGCGAAAAAGTTCGTTCGCGGTGATTCATCCACTGGCTAATATGTCAAAACTTTTAGTGGATGGAGGGGGAAACAAAATACAATGGGAAGAGGAAGAATCCACATTCCAGCTACATGATCGGATGTTGCTCACACTTTGGTCATTAGACATACGCATTGGTTTGCGTCATTAGGGGCGATTGGAGGGATAACTGTGTCGTGTGTATTGGCCATGCAAGATCGAGTGTTCTTACGAATTGTATTTGAGAGCATATGGGGGATTATGTTGGCGAATTCCGATCGCTACCCCTGTGTCCAGGATACTACTCCTGATCCCCTTAGATCAATGACTGCGAACTAAGTAGGTAGGTTGAAAACCCTCGGCCGCATCGACCACTTGGTTTCAAGCCGCTAGGTGTGGAAAGATTGAACTGTTATTAGTCCTAATCAACTCACTATTCAGCCTAGCTGCGTGGTGCTCACGGACTAGTTCAAATAAACGTTTGCTCGTGCGGCCAATAAACATTGGAACTGAAAGATAGAATCAAAGTGTTCTCATAGTTCGCCCTTTGGCCTTATTGCTGCGCAGTTCCGCGATTGGGGAGAGGAAGTGGTTTGCAGACGTGTCCAAAATTACACAAGCAATTGTTGACTTTAAATCTATATTTTCGGTGCCAAAATTACCAAATGGAACATCATTTATAGTAGGCTCCGACAATTTAGATATTCCGCACTTATCTGTGGGCTTGAACAAAAAATCGTGTGCACTCGGCTTACGCGAATCAAAAATAGGTAGAAACAAAGTTCATTTAAATGTACATTGGACCTTACATCGGGCCGAAGCTTTATTTTACGAACCAGTAGCTAGACTACTAACAACGATATAAGTAGCCGACTATTTTATATGCAACTGTGCGGCTGCTATCAGGCAGCTGGCTCTTACCTGTTCATTGATAATATGCGTGCTCTTGATTAGTTACTGCAGTTCATTGCTTTAAAAGACATTTGAATCACTGTTTATCTGTTTCGTTTTCTATACACGCACTATTTTAGGTTGAATATTATGATTTGCTTCCTTGGTCTCGATAAACAAAATCGATGGATGAGGAGTGATATTAGACGAATATTGGACTCATCTTCCTGGTACATTCTAAGGCTGTCAGCGGTGTAAAAACAACAAACACGGATTGCTGATAAAGTCCGAATAACTGTCTTAAATATTTTTTCCAAATAAATGAATAATTCCGATGGATTCATTAGGGACACAGAGATATAGTGAACACGCTCGCCTTCAGTCCTTTAGCTACTGGTCAATTACAGTATATTATGCGGTTCCGTACGCAACTGGCTTGAGTGAACGTTACAATTCGGTTTCTATATGACTGTCTCATGAAACGTGTCTATCCGAAACAGTTCTGCAGTTTATTTCGCGGAAAAAAGATCAAACGTTCACGTCTCACAATGAACGAAGGAGACTCATGGGTTTCTCGCAAAAATGAACTAGAGACTGACAATATGCATGGAAACGTTGTGTAACTTGACCGACGATGAAACCGACTGTATTACGTCTTATGCAGAACAAATTGAGAACCAGGGAACTTGAAAGCGTCAAATGAAGCTGCGCAGACAACTCCTAATTGGTGCAATTGAGCAGAAGTTCGCAGTGGAATATGAGCAGTATGTCGATAATGTTGTGAATTTGGATAACACTACGTTAGAACCCTTGTCAATGAAGTCTACATTTTCCTGTCCACCGCGCACTGCAAAGCATTGAAGTTCAGTTTGAAAACTTATCTCGTCAACTTTTGGGTATGAAATCATCATCCGGTGTTAATAAGGAAAAGGAGAAATCCACTTTTGTACAGTCATGCCATCAGTATTTGAGGCAAAAACACGATGGGAAAAGATTCTTTTCTAAGAGGCACTTTGATGTGCTGCAGGAACTAAGAAGGAACCCAGATATCAGCCTATCAAAACCAAATAAAAGTAAACGTATCGTTATTATGAATCAAAAAGATAACGTGGATAAAATGAGCGTTTAACTTCTTGAATGAAACAAAGTTATCCGCATCACAGTGGAAAAAGACAAGACAAGGATTTAATTTTAAAGAAGCGTATAGAACTGAAGCAAGACCGAATCATTGATTGTTCAACGTTCGAACAGTTCGTCAGATACGTTTTCATCTCATGGCCATGTGTTCGAAGTGCTTCCACTTAACACTTCAGTCGAATAATAACATTCCACAAGGATTATCCCCAATTATGTGGTTAGTGTTGGAATATCTCCCAACCAACCCCTCGACTCCCATTCTGCACATACTCAAACCCTGATTTCACCCTCTCCCCGTGTTATTTGAGTTATATAATATACTGTAATTAGGCCAGTAGATAATACACTGAGGGAAGCCTGTTGGCCACATCTGTGTTTTTCTAATAGAGTATATTTTCTAACCCAGAATGAGCTTAGGGACTGATTTTGCATGAGTTAATGCAAAAACGTGATTTACGAATCGGTAAGGCCTTGTGCTCGAATTGCCGATGGTCAATCGTGTGACCAGCAGGTTTACGGTTCATGTTCCAACGAACATCTATGGAGTTTTAACAAGAACATTGTTCTTTGTTGCCCGGTACACAGGACTCCATCCACCAAGAAAAAGCTCATAACCAGAGGAGACTTACGGAAGTGACAGGGATTGAAACCAGTTCCAGGTGTGGTTACACGTTCGGTTTTATATGGCTTGCAAAGTCTGCAGAGAAAACTTGGACTGAATAGGGGTCAAAGCATTTGTTTGATTTTTTTATTTTTTTTTACATCATCATCTCGTGAAAACATTTTGCACATTATCGTAAAACAAAAATAACATTTGTGAAAACCTTTGCACGAACGAATGAAGCGTTCGGCGGATCTGAGGAACAAGAGTGCCCAGTGTGATAATGCAAGCTCACAGACACCTCACTCAGACATCGGATGAAAATGTCCTTTTGAGCGGTGTGTTAAGTTTCTCTCTTTGGTCTCCCCCCGGGGTAGTTTGATAGTAATGCATCTGGGGATTGGAAACACTCAGATCAGTACCGGGCGAAGATAGAAAATGCAAGAAAACCAATTTTACGCGAAAAATCAGTACATTTAAGAGGAGCACGGTTTATAATGTCCAATTTTTTCATTCAGTTTTTTAAACATCTGATAAAAAGGTTGGTTAATTAGCAGACAAACAGGATCTCTCGCACTGGTGGAGGGCGTGATGAGCAGTGGTGAGCGAGTGATCTTTCGGTCGAATGTCAAAGTATCCATGCACCAGACATAAAGTTCGGTATGAATTTGACAGATCCTAGTTTACCGGATGAGAGGCGTTTAGGGTGGTGGAAAATCAGATACCCTGTGCCCGTTACATTCACTATTCGAACGTGGTTTCTGTGTAGTTCGTAGCGGACAGTCGAAGTGTACAAATCTCTGAGACAGAGTTCACACAATCACTTCCTCTCGGATACCAGTTCATGTGATATCTCAAATAGATAGACCAATCCATATGAAAGGAGTAGTTTCTTTATGTTTTTTTTCTATTGACGAATACCACAACCGGTATAAATTGTCACCTGAGAGTTTATAGTTTTTCGTGCGAATAGAATACACGTGAAGTAAATCGCCGAGGATCGAATGCTGCATGCGGATAACGGAAAAAAGAGTCTGTGTTTCTTCAAGAACAACATGATGAATTTGCAATTAGAAATCAGAAAACAGTAACTAGAAGATGATCGAATTGAGAACTTACGAAAACGAAGGAATCAAATCTGAACATGGAAATTCAGAATACACATTGACGACTCAAGGCAACGGGTCACAAGTAAGAACAGAGGGACAACAAATGCTGCGAGATGTTAACAGTTTTTTAAATCTCCTCGGTGACTTCAGCGTAAAACAATCTGGTATTTATACAATAAAGTTTTGATGACTACAATGGTTCAACGGGCAAAAGCCAGTCACGGGAACTTGACTGATTGCGTCAGGGAGTTTGTGCACACACAAAATTTGATTGTGTAACTTCTTTGACATTGTTTGAATTTTCATTCAAGCTAGGGACCTGGGTTTCACGTAGAGCAAGAACGGCTTGAAGGACGAAAGCTGGTCGACGAAATGCCGAGTTATTTTCAAGAGATTTTTTGTCATCGATGCTACTGGATTTCCCTTATCTGGATTGAACTCTGATATTGCAGTGCGTCATTGACTGTAGTACCCGTTTGCGATTGTGTTTGAACATCCGATGTCACGGATCGATTTGTTCTGCTGATGTGCCAAAGTATCCTCACAACTGCAGATGAACTGATGGGCGACATGTAGAGCAAAACTGTTTCCAGTTGCCCAAATGAAGCACCTAGATATGCGGTATTGATAGAAGTTGTGCTGTAGGAAATGTTCTCTACAACGGCGCCTTGAGCTCTTGACGCACACTGTTCAATAAATGATCAAACCTGAAGACGTATTTCTTCTGTACTTAACAAAGAGCATCAAACAATGGCCTTCATCTGCTGTGCACATCAATAAATTTATCTGAATAGCCGTTATTCAGTAGCACCCTTCGTAGATAAGACTAGCATTTTGAAGCGTGTCAGGGGGCAAACATTCCTGAAACGATGCAACGGAAATTTTACCCAACATCATTCGAATGCCAGAGGAGCAAATATGATCAACATAGCTTTTGTAAAATTAGCAGTTTGGGTAATATCCTGCAATCGTTCCTCAATATTAGTCAACTGTGAGCCCAAGGGACCGCCCATTACTACACCATCAGTCTTCTCGAGCATCCAAAAGCCTCAGTGTGGTCGGGGTGGGTGTCTAGGGTTGCGGCGGATCACCTTTCCCTGCAACTCGAAAATGCTGCGATACTACCAAGTCTCGAACATCCTCTGCTGAGGAAGCCCTACTCACTGTCTTCTCTTAGCTGAGGTGTTCTGCCGCCAAAGTGAGAGGACGAAAAGCTGACATCCGGGACTACAACCGAGTTGGTGGACAACTGGTGGTTCACTTTGGGGAGTTGGCCAAATTCCCGACTCCAAACCACCCACGAGAAGGAGGACGAACCATACACAACATCCCGGTTAGGGTAGGGGCTCGACTGGGCATCGACGTGTATCGGGCACCTTGGACGTTTTACTCCGTCCGGAGGACACCGGACCCCAATGGATTGGGGTTTTCGCACACCGCCTTGCCCGTCAAACTTTGGCTAACCGAAGGCTCCGGTTGTGGATTCCTCAAGAAAATTCATTCACCTTGAATTGGGCAACCTGGCAGTATTCCGCCTACATGCAAATCATGGAACGTATTTCTTTTTCATAAAGATTATTGTACCCTGATTTGTTTGGCACACAATCTGGATTCAGATGTGTGTGAAAATATAATATAATAATACATTATCATATAAATACATTACAATAATAATAACATAATATAATATGTTTTTTGAAATTCAAAATATATGCCCAAATTGTAAACACTGACTAGACCTTTCAAAGATTCAATGAGAATAGAAAGGTAAATATTCATTGGATAAATGCAATTACATTAAAAACGTCACTGTTTCATGGGGGAGGAACGTTTGTAAAAAGGAATTGAACATCTATTGAGAAAAAATATGCAACTGGATAAGTTAAAGTAATCTAGTATGTATGCGAGTTCAGTGGAGGCTTTTACTAAATGAGGAGTCAGAACTTTACGAATAGGATCCAATATGTCGACCAAGCATGGAGCCAACCTGTGGTTTGGTTAGTACTGCATACATAAGAGTGATCCAATTTGTTATTCAGAATTTACAAACAAAAACTTGGTCCGACAATGAGAGATTGAGAGAGTGAGTAATTTATGTTTTTAAGCCAGGCTATATGCCCATTGGTTTATGTCGATTTACTCACCACGACGAGGAGAGTAAACACAGTGCACATGCCACCGGCATTCCTCGCCAGTTGGTGTGAGCCAAAATGGTCCATTTACTTGCTCGATTTTAGTCGATCGTGTTGTACTGGGCATGAAAAACCTGGTCCGCCATGAGCCCCAAAGTCTTTGAATTCTCTTTATTTCATTTATCATTGGAGTTCCAAACAATATCAGCTACTTCACACCAATCGAATGTCGGCCACTCAATTTGAATGAATGACCAGAGGGAAATGAAGGGTGATAAGAAGATATCGTTTAATTGTATTTTTCTGGTGCACAACCTTCATCTGTAGTCAACCATCTAGTCAAGAAGCGCTAGAACTGCGTTGCACTCTCACTAACAACAAACCAAATCGTATTGAGGACGATATTCGAAAGAAAAAGCGCAAATTGTGAATACTGGTTATTTTGGGCGTGACCTAGTTGTCACAAGCGTGTTCCATGCGAGAGAGTCAAATCCACGACAAGCCCGTGGATATGCCTTACTTAGAAGCTCTAACTAGATCGCAAGTCCAGTTCAGCGCTCATTGAGGACAAAGTTGAAAAGAGAATTATACATTTAGAGGAGGTTTGAAGAAAAATCACACTACTAGTACGTCGGAATGGAAAGATCTGTTTTGACAGGAAACATTAGTCCAGGTTTGTTACCGGAGAAAAGATAATTATTTGTAATGCTAAAGATCAACCTGCAATCAAATCAGATAGTACTTGGACAAAAAGCCGTCAATCAATCCGTGTTCACTTTATTCAGTTATTGAGGGAGGAGTTATCCCAATTCAGAGTATAATGGCACTGGTCATTCCGTTCAGGTCTACAGGAGAGTGCCCTAGAAGGTGTTTCAATTTCCTCATTCCTCCATTAGATAACTTGATTGGAATAAACACTGAGTCTTGGTTACAATTGGAGCAACGGAAAATCGCATTTAACCCGTTCTCTCTCTCACTCTCTCCTTTATTGTATATAACAGATAAGTGTGAGCTCATCATGTCTCTATGACTGTCTACTTAGTCCACTCGTCTACCTAAATGCTCGTCACATAATTGTGGATACCGAAGTAGAAATAAGGTACATTCTCTAACTAATATTGTCTGTTTGGAATTGTTGTTATCATCTCTTTTCCTTCGATTACGTAAACTTTTCTACGTTTTTCGAGGGAAATGAACAAATTGAAAAGAGGTCTGGTTTGCTACAATCCCTGTTACTCTCGATTTTTATGTTATGACCCTATGAATAATGTGGTGAGTTTAACTATTTCTAACAAGGACTTTTGGTGATTTTCAACACATTAGTGACGAACAGGGTTAGTTAAATATGAGCTAGTTACCCCGTGCAAAAACACCTGAGAAAATTAACCACCGTACTAAGCACAAAGCTAACCGGAAAAAACATAATATTTCGTTCGACCGAAATCTTTGAAGCAGTCTTCGGGGAATAACAAACCAAAAAGTTCAATCTCGGGCGATTGAAAGAAATTTCATGACCTACGATTACAATAGCCAGAAAAAATCAGTTCATTTCAAATAAACAGAAATGACCCATTTCATCTCCAATTGGGTTGCCGTTCACTTGAGCAGACATTGAATAAAAATGAGGCAAACAATTGTGAAAAAATGATATTCACATAAAGCTTCTTGTGAAAATAAAGGACAAAATGGATTATGTATTTGATAAAATAATACCTCATAACAAATAACCGAGATGGCAAAAGTTCAAGGAAATAATTTGGGGTAATTCTTGAGTCAATCCTATTAGAATATACTGATACTTGATACACTTTGCAATTTTCATGTTGAGATTATTTACTCTTGGCATCCAAGGTCAGACACGTTTAAATGACAATATCAGTCTAGAAACTAGGTAGATCGAAGTAGACAAGAGAAAATTATTATCAATACCTATATCATTTTAATAGGTGACAAATATAATGAAGTTCAATTTAATCAGAAAGAAAATATTTTGGTGCATCATAATCAACCAGCACTGTATAGATATTTTGAAAAATACATTTATTTATAATGCGATTCCAGACAACAATCTACCGCCTGGGGGCTTTCTGTAAGGAACATAATCCGCAGTAGGTTTTGAATGAGTCTGATTGAACTCTCCTCTCCCTTCAGACACCCTAAAATAAGTTGTTCATGTGTATTCATTACATATGTCAGTGCTTGGCTTGCATGCAGACTTTCCCAACTCTCCCAACTCGTTCCTTTATCATTGTTTGATCAGTTGTAATCCGAAAACGGAGTTTCCCATCAGCTTTAAGTGTATGCTTCTCTCAGGCTACACTTTGATCACCAACTATGATGATTTGTTTGTTTAATATGAGAGAATGTTTTTTTGCGAATCATTCAGTCGGCGGATTTCAATGCTCTGCAATACTTGTTGAACAGCATACCATTATGGTATTCGGGATTAGTTAAAAGTTTTCGGCTTTCAAAACCTGTTCTGCCCCGGGTCAAACCGGAGAATACTATTCTCGTCATGGTTACATATTCACAGATAAGTGCACCGTATCTCAGGAAAGTGAATGGGATGCAGAACACGTATCCGTTCAATAGAGAAAACAAAGCAAAACATTTTGTTCTCACTGACAATCGAATAGGTACTTGTGACATTAAGTTGGATTTTTCACGTTTGAACAACGAAGTGGACACTTCATGCATAATGTTGAATCCCTAAACTACGGAATTCACAAATTAGATCGATCGAAGACAACAATAATCGTAAAAATAGTCCATCCACATAAAAATGTGTTGTTTACTGCGGAAAAAGTAGCTTTGATTTGTACCACTGTTCCATCAAATCACCACTGACCCCAAACGAGCACCTGATTCACTTCGCTGTCCGATTGGCATTTAGATAGGGGATTAATTAGCCCGAGGTCAGATAACTGAATTATCCTGTCTACGGAGCTGATCGGGAGAAGCTCCTATGCAACACTGTCAGCTGATTCGAACCATCCGTGCTCAATAATAACATTAGATGATAAATAGCTAGATAGCTTTCTAGGTTTGATACACCTTAAATGCAAAGTAACTAATCGAGTTGTACATTAGCCTAAATCGAATCCATATCTATACAGTACGACCAAAATAGTGTGGGACTCAGTACATGTGTGATCACCTGTGAAAATCTCCTTGTTGGACTAATTATGTGATGTCTCTTTGTTTGCAGCATTCATTTGGAAAGAATGGAAAAGAATAAATCGTCTACTCGTAGCGCTTTTGTCACGTGATGCATGCAGTGTGAGGAGGACATAGGTGGCTTGGATGCCTGAGGAGATTTCTGATGCCGCTTATCATTAACGACGGTTGAGAAGGACTGACAGTTGAATAAAGAGGATGCGCACATGAGCCAAAGGGAATAATTTCAGGTGACATGTCATCACCCAGGAGAAAACTGTGCATCGTGCACTCAAATAGAGAGAAGCGTAGCAGGGACGCGACTGAAAAATTACTATTGTATCGTACTTACATTCATTAATTAAAAAAGAACAATTGAGGATATAAGTAATAAAATGTGTTTTGAAAGAAGTAAAGTTGTGCCAAGTGCCTCTTTTGAATTGGGATGGAATCATAGACTTGTTGTCCCTAAGAAATGAAGACAAAGTATATAAATGTGTATCAAAATTTTCAGCTAATGCCATATCCAATCTGTGTCCTTGAAATGAAAAATAAGATGCATCAACTGGTTGATATCATGTAGTGACCAAAAAGAAAACAACGAACTTCCGGATCATGGTGTAGACTAATCTAATGCACGAGAAAGAAGTGGATGATTCTCCGACGCAGACAACACTTGTAATTTTGTTCAAAAGCCTCGAAAGCCTCATTCTCACAATAAATAATCAATAAATTTCGTTTACTTGGCACAGTTTGCATGTGATGCTGGGGCTTACTAGTTAAGAGTCAGAGCGATGAGGCTTTCGAAGCGCAATGTAACAGGCATTCTCAGTTTACAAATCTCCTGTGAGCTTTTTCTGCGATGATTTGTTATTTGTCTTTTATCTATCCAATTATTTCAGTACACTGGTTTTATGTTATTTATTGATAAAACGTTTAGAATGCTTACAGTGGTGAATAAAACATTCCACCGTTTTTCGTTATTGAAAAGACAACTGTTTAGGCAACCATATCCCTTTGTTTTAAATTTTATGAGACCTTTCATGATCTTCACCAATTGTCAATATTTTCTAAAGGTCAGTCACCGCTTATTTTGCGTGTTGCTTTGCACATTATTTCATGTTCCCAGAAATTTCATTCAGCAATTTATACAATTATTCATCTTACCAAGTTTCTTGTAGTGTCCAAATAAACGCTACAGGTCTCCGATCAAACAAGTACTACTTTATACGAAGATTACATTTCTATATATCAAGTGCAAACCAGGGTCCATGTTTCCAATTAATTACTGACATACTGACTAAACAATTGCACTTCGTGCAAGTGCTTTTATTACAATATCCTGTGTGACATTGCTGGTCCGTTACACAACTTCCAAAAGCCGGTGTGATTATTTATATTCCTTCGCGCCACTTGATATTGACTGGTGGTGACCTTGTATCGAGGTCGATTCCAAAAGCATTGCCCTTCCGTCCTGAAGGGGTAAAAATGGATGATGTACCATTCCATTTCTCTACTTCATTTTCTTAATCACTTTTAAAGTAGTTTTCTGTACTGATTTTGTAAATGACACTGGGGTGGACGGTTCATTACTTGATAGAAAACAAACGGAAAACTTGTGCTGTGAACCAAATCCAAAGAAATCCAACATAGACTACTCTTGTGAAACAGCAATCGGGCATATATCCTGTGATTCTGTACTATCGTCCCATGAGTGATTGCCAGCCCCCATTTAAGTATAACCGTGGTGCCCTACAGTCCTTCGCTCATCCACCGCGGCATGCCTAAGGTATGTTCAGGGAGTCTGGGCCTTACTTAGGTGAATGTGTAGAAGTGTTAATCCGTTGTGTGAAAAGGACTCCGCTTTTGTCACATTTTTCAGCCAATATCTGAGACCTACTGCACTCATTTCAGGGTGGAATTAGTCCTATTGCACCCAAGTTGTGATAGCGTTTGTGCCTACAGTTTAGTTGAAGTTAGTTGTCGTTGCCTCTAATAAATCATATCAAAAAGGGGTACACTTAGGTATAATTTCCGAAAATTCAGAGGAAGGTTCGTTCAAATATACGTCTATTGTCATCAGGGTCATAAAAGCGACACGCATATTACACACATTAACATTTTGGGCTTGCCATTAATCCAGGTGAACGTTTCAACTTCTAAAAGGGTTGCACAAGGTGCATTTTGACTGAATTGCGATGCATACTTATGTGGAATGCTTTTGAAGGAGGTATTTCGGAATGCCAATGTATAGATCAAAGTTAAAAAGGTGTCTCTAGTGAGAAAAAAAACGTTTCTGCTTAAATATCAAATACGGGTTGGTAGGAATTACCATCACCTTTGGAATTAGACTAATCAGGAGAATAATAGAAGTCTACCGAAAAATTGATTTGGATTCTGTGTATGAAGCAGTTAAGATCACGATCGTCAAATATCCCCAAGGGTTGAGTTCGGATCTCATAGATGTCACTAGATTTTCCCAATTGCATATAGTTTTAGGCAGTACCCCTTTCCTGAACCTTTATTTTACTACTATAATCAGTAATAAGCAGACGTCATTATGAATAAATGGTATCATTACTCTTAGATGCCATAAAAGTAAAATACCCGTCCCGCCAGTGGGTACTATTTGGTTGCCACGTTGGTTCCCTGTATGCTGAGAAATGAAAGAGGGCACAGAACTTTGGAAAAAGAAAGTATGGAAATAAGGAAAATAAATTTCATATCTAAAAGTCATTTCTTTAAATAAATTCTCAATATATTTTCTACACAGTTTCGGTTAGCACACAACTGATGTAGCATCAACCGTCGACGAAAATAAGACAGCGTACATTTATAAGATATTTAACTCATGTAATTGACAGTGTAAATAGATAGTATTATGGAACTGCTGTGTGTAGGAGGTAATACCGTACACATTTCTACGTTCGAGGTCAGAACGCTTGGTGGAGGCCAAGTGGTAAAGGTCATTCAAATAGCCAGCTGGATTTTTTGAGTTCGAATCCCACCATAGAATCCCATATTCGAGTAATTTAAAAGAAATTGAGGTTCAACTCGGTTTATATCATACTGGTCAGAAAGTCACCTCAAAATTCCACCGTCCTTATCGATATTTAATATGTCCACTAGGCACAAGAACACACATGATACTGAGAATAAAAAACTGTGCCAAAAGGTGTCAAAACAACTCCTAATTTATGCTGAAAATTTAAATCAATAGCTTTACGTACGAGTTAGATGTGTGCGTGTGGAGGAGAGGGGTGACACTTGGAATAAGATAGTATAATGACATACACGCTATATGCTTCGTCGTGACAAACTATAGATTTGACAGGTCCGGTGAGAAGCGTTGGTCGCCAGGCTTCAACCCTTTTTGAAGCTCGCACTGCTATTCAACACGTTCCAAAATATTCAACAAAAAATCTAAACAATTTTATTTTATGTACAGTTTGTCAGTAGCGTTTTGCATTTCTGTAACGAGTACAAATACTGTTCCCAGATTATATGTTACCTGAATTTTGATACATACCTTTTTCTTCCCGACAGTGTGCAGATTTCTATTCTGACGAAAATGAAGAAATATATTCAATCCACTAGGAATGGGAAACGGTGTTCGATAAAATACCTATTTTATTTACTAAAATTAATGAGTCCACCAAACACATAGCTGTATGAAGTGAAAATAATTCCGCTCATCTCAGGTCTATTTAGTTGTAAATAGCGTGGACGTTTCTCACAAAATTGATTAGGGGTATTTTGCGCATAGCAAAATAGCTAATAAACATTATCTATTCTGTTTTGATGGTAGCAATAAAGCATTGCGCGCGATTATATTTATACTCAAATAAATAAAGATATCTTGAACCCCAAAGCCCGCTATCTTTTCTGTTTGTCTACCATGAAGTGGATGTGCTGCAGTTAACCTGTGGATTCAGCCGGTTCTCCAACCAAAGTGGTTGACAATCCTAATGTAAATGTGCAAATTTGGCTAGTTAATCAGTGTCCTAAATATTTCACCCATGATCAAGGTCGGAGGCAGGGTTAATACAAGATAAATTCACAAAGGAATGAATTGTTTGCATTTTCAATTCGCACCGGAAGAGAATTCTATTTCCTTATTTTCCCTTCGCGTGCGACAGTTTGGCTTCAAACATTTGTTAAAATATAAATGGACTAATAATGATAAGCCATTTATCATTGTAAGGTTCCTAATGAATAAATGAATGAATCAATGAATGAATGAATCAAACAATCAAGCAATAAACCAATCCCATAGCTGATTAATGAAATTACTCATCCATTTATATCGTTCTATAATCAGCAGGAAAGAAACTTTACCTCACAGTCATGTTTAGTTGTAGTAGAGCGTTGAATCAATCAATGGTCTTCAACTGGTTACAGTTACCGTCAAGCTGATGTAAGTTGGCATCTCAGCACCATCGAACCAGGTAAATCATTCAAGATTTGTCCCAACGTAGCGCATGAGTGGTGAAGCTTAGTCAACTCCTGGTAGTTGACAGTACATTTTCATGCACTGAAAAGGTGAAACAGTTTATTGTTATTATCATAAGCTTATGATCAAACCGGTTACAGTATCAGTAAACCTAAATGGGTGAATGGAAAGCATGAGTTTCATATATTACTCTATATTTTTTTTAAATTTACACGGCAGCTGTTGGTTTGAAATAAATATTTTCCTGTATTGGAAATAGTGTCACTCGAACTTAGATGAGTGGTTTCATCAGTACCCATTAGAACGAAACCATATTTTCTCACTCCTCTGATTAAACCTCAACTGCCCGCCATAGTCTTTTATTTCTAACTTACTGTCCAAGCCTTTTTTAGAATCACACCTCACGTTTATGCACCTACATACAAGAGGGAACAACGGCAGGAAACACACTGTGGTGAGCCTGGTGAAGACGGGGAGTAAAAAGGAATGTTCGTGGAAACCAAATAAAGTATAACCATCTTTCACAAATGGTACAAAAATATTGAATATAAGAGTTCAAATAATCAAAGTGATTTTAAGTTGGAAGGAAAAGAAAGCAATTCGGTGGAGGATTGAAGAGTGTTTCATCTCACGGAGTATTTAAATAAGAGTATTGTCAACAACTCAGATACCCCGAAAATGAAATCAATACCAGATCAGATTGAATTACACAGCGATTGTGTTTATGTGAAACTTGTGACAGGGCAGTGGTCAGATGCAAATACGTTCGCTGGTTGATTTTTTAATCAGCATGAAAACTACTATGCTGTCACATAACCTTTATTTTGATAACTCTGATGGTGATCGATTATGAACATTTGGGATATTGTGTAGTTTGTTAAGTTGAAGCGATTCATTCAGGTTTCTGCAATTCACTTACTAAGTGAGATATTGAGATAGCTCTGTATGCAAACTTCCGGTCATAAGCGGTCCTCAGTTTAAATATTAACCTTGGAAAGAATAGACGACATTTATCAGCAATTGCACAGCTGATTAAAACTGCTTGAATGTGACGGTTTATCATAGTATGAATAAATAGCTGACACATGCACATGCAATATCAGGGTTTCGAATAATGGTCGTACAAACTTTGTGTTGACTTCTCGACAGCGGCAGGAATTCGTTTGCAGCACTCTCCCCCCGTGCCCAAATAATCTATACCGTTAACCTCTCCTTTTCCAAAAACTGATATATCTTATAGATCTATATAAATACATTCAAATATTTACTAGGATTTATTGGTATGACTACGAATCAGTGAAACAAGCTTGTTTGCTACTGTTTCTTCTAAAACAAACCGAATCCTCTTTAGTCATCATATCAGGACCGAAAGAAGACACTTGTCTAGAGATATTATTATTTTCTTGAATGTTTGCAATTGCTTGCGTAATATAAACAGGCAACCAATCATGTGCATAACACACACGGTACACAAACGCACGCATACCCACGCACACACAGGATTAAAATTAACTAGATTTCTTAATACACTTCATTTGTCTATCTGGTTTGAAGTTATACTTATGCAACCGAGTATACGAAAGGAATTCCTTTTGAAGTGTTTGTCTTCTGGCTTGACTGTTCAGATTCATTACGGATTCCAAATGTTTCAGATTGCATACTGTTTCTTATTACATGATTACGGTGTACCTTCTCAGCAACCTAGTCATGATTGATATTAACCATCAATTTTGCTAACATCAATTCTGCCCACATATGTCTTCTTGTGTTAATAAAATGGATAAAGGGAAGAGAATTTTTAAAGTCATGATTGAATTTCAGTTTACATAATTTGTAATGAAATTAGAGACTAGCTTAATGACTAACGGCTGGGTCCGAATCTGCAACTTCCCGCATTTAGATTTGGTACGCGTCAAAAAATTTCAACGTTCAAGATTCAGTGACACCAGATCGATCTTTGTCTCACACATGAAATCTTTTTTTGGCAGTCAACCAAGGTGTTTTGTTCTCGTGCTCTCTGTTTAAATGAATGTTGTTCATCATGTATATTGTTAACCTTCCAGAAATCACTTCAGCTGATTGAACTACATCAAGCTGATGCCGTATCCCATAAAGTTTACAAAAATTTCTTGTTTTTTCTTCTTAGTTTTATCCTATTTTCAACGCCGATTTTCTCTCCCTTTGACATCATCACCCTCAGAGATGATGTCACTCTTTATTGGTGGATTGTTTATTAGTGCCGTAAGGTCATATTTTCGGTAATGGTCAACTGGTTAAAGTTATTTTCACCGTCATGCTTTTATTCTTAAGGTTTTAGGATCAAACCCCATCAACGCCACGCAAGTTCGATGATGAGCAACTTCACTGTCATTCGGTTTAGACGTTCGCCAAATCTGAAGGCTCTATACGTGGTTCATCATTCCAAGTCTTGGGGATACGGTTGTCGGTTTCCGTGATTGAACAACAGATCCTCGAGCCAATAGTATCCATTCCGTTTGCTTTGCATCACACATGAGTATGAAATAATAACAGTAAGAGTACAAATCCATAAAGCACATGATAGGGCCAATCGCTCCCAAAACCTGAAATCCATTGTTGGAGTACGCAAAGGATTCAGCTCTTTAACTAGCTTCAGAAATAAACATTAACTTAAAAAGTAAAACAGAAATTTTTCTGTAGTTTGTAAAAAGGATGGAGTGATTAGTTGTTACATAAATAAATCAGTTCATTTCAGTACTCCGCTTATTTTCGAAGAGTAGTGAGAACTTCATGGTGTCCCTCAGTTTTCTCTCTTCCTCATTACAGTATCTGATCATATTGTTTCTCAGATATTTGTTTTCTCCTGATGTAATTTAGAGTCCACGATAATAAAACGAGAATCATTTTACTCAACTGGTGCTAAAAACGGTCAGTAAGTCGTTAGAGCCATGCTACAGATTTGACCCGGTGATAACTTCACGAAATTATCACCCAGGGGATGTGTGTTCGAATCCCACCACCACCGACTAACTTTCCCCATTGTGTTGAATGACCGCCCTGTGTTTGGTCGCTTCCCCCACCGGAAAATTGTATCTTGTATATTCAATAAAAATAAGTAGAATTAATAAATGTGAAGGCAATCTTCACCGACTTTGTGAAAGCGAAATCTAGCTCATCATCACATGAATGAAACTACTCCTGTTGGAAAATTCCCGAACGAACACAATGACAGAGGGTGCTTGATGGAATCATGCAATACTTTGCGTTGGATATCGTTCAGCAGCCAAATGAGCGTTCACATCAGTGAGAACTAAACATAATTCTACAAAGGAAACATTTAGAGTAAATCGAAATCTTTCGATCAGAGATCTCACAATAAATATTTTGTTGTTGACACTGAAATTTGATCACACCCTCCACGTCCGAATGTCAGAATCGATTAATTCCAAAGATTCCATCACCGAGCGATGGTAATTTTCAAATAAAATGATTATTGTTGGGCTGTTAGCGAAGGCTCATTTATCGTTCAACACATTTGTTCTGAACTTGCATTTATACAACAATTATTCCTCGGTTGTTTCCAGGAGACATTGCTCAACGATTTGCCCCTTTAATGACGTGGAATGTTTGCTTTGGAGGGCATAATTGGTGGAATTACTACTGCCAAGATCAATAAAAAGAAGCTGCCGGGGGGGGGGGGGAGGGGACTCAGTCGACTGACGCGTGATACAGGTTCCGTGCTCGTATAGGATCCCTTTTCTATTAGCGGTTCGTCTGAACTCGCTATACTATGTGCAGCTCAATAGTTTGATATCAACATTTATTCACTGAAACAGCATCAAAACAATGATTTGAGTTGTGTGACGGAAACATATATTCTACTAAACAAGAACTAAGCACATTTTTGATTAGAGCGTGAAATACTGTCGAGTTAATATTTCGTGAAAAGGGAGCTGTGTGTATGTTTAATGATGTAAATGTCAATGAACCGTTGTTTAAATGGTTTTTACATATAGAGATTACGGAGGTAGAATATTTATATCAGATAGAAAATTTTGGGTCGTCGGTCACGAATAGGGATACCAAACAACTGACTGAGTGGCGCATTTTCTGAGCGACTGAAATATCTGAAATAAACGGCTTTACGCATTCACTGACTCGGGCATATTTTGCTTCTGATAACTGTGTGTTTACTCACCATACCTGAAGAATTCCACTCATTTGCTTTCTAGTCACGTTTGAGTGAACATGTTCAAAGCCACGCGTGTAATTCGTCAACTAAGCATGTGTAACTGTGGCTGCTGTCCTGGCTCCTCCTTTAGGGTACTTTCGGACAATTCGAAGTTATTCAACTCTTTCATACTCATCCAGTCTATAGTAATCAGCGCATGAGTTATTGGGTGAACAACCCTAAGAGCATGGCACCACTTTCACAAAACTCCTGACTCATCAGTTACGTCGGACTTTGTTTGGCCTTGACCAGCTGTGCCTCCAGTCCGTTATTTATTCAGCGATTTTTGAAACAGTCGAACTGGAGCGACATAAAATTTGTACAATCATACAGGAACCCTATGCGATTAAATTAGTCCTATCACAATACGTCGATTTCGCAAGGATAGCATCCTCAAGGCGCAACCTCTCGAGATATTCGATTCATGCATATATGACGCAACAGATAACTGTGCATGATATGTGACAATAGCTGCCAAGTCAGTCATCTACGTTCCAAGGTAAGTTACTTTTATTATAGCTGCGAAACTACCGTCAACTATTTCTCGTCTGACAAAAAACGTGTCATTTGGGATAATGTAAAAAGCATAACCGAATGAAGCAGAAAAATAGAATAAACAAAACTGTTTACCTTTACCAGTTCTAATGGCCAACGGATGATAAAGAGTCTGCGTGAAAAAGTAGTTACTTAGTAATAAAACCTGAAGGAGAAGTTAGTAGTTTCTCTGTTCTCTTGTTTCTGAACTGTTAGACAAGGCTCTTAATCCCGATGCATCTAAATGATTGGGTCGATGAATGTGCTCTGCTGATAAGCTCTCAAATGAGCAAAACTCTAGGCTGTGGTGTTTCCCGTGTGTATGGCGGAATGGATGAGCTAAAGTTTGTGCGTAAGGATGAAGTCTGAAGGCAGGTCAGTACAAATCAGTAATACAACGGTCATTTATTTGATCCTCAGTGTCGTAAAAAGGAGCATCTGTTTTTTTCGTTTTTTTCCTGTAGTAGCAATGAAACTTTACGACCGGATGTGCTTGTGTGGGCCGCACGCGCGCACACACACGGGCATACACACAAAACGGGGAGAAGTACCCATACTGAAGCCAGACAGAGGCGAATCACATGCGTTTCACATTTATAATGGCCAGTGTTCATCCACTTCTTCTCTCACTCATTTTTTCATTTTTCTCTCCAAAAGGAATTTATTGCTCTCCCCCAAAACAAAGACGGGCAGATGAAGTTCAGTTTCAATCAGTAACCGTGGGTTGAGTTCAATCGGTCAATTTCACTTTTCTGTCTTCATTTCCTTTAAGCGTTTTGTTTCCTCAAATTGAAACTCGATGATGTGAACCAGTGTTTGATGTGAAAAACAAGAAACGAACCACAGCTTGCCTATTTTTTTGATCATTCATGTTTAACTTACGTGGGGATGCACTGTGCTTGTTTGTCCCTGATCGATTGTGAGTTTGGTTTCCGAATGCCACCATCTCAACCATCCGTTTGTTTTGCCAATCCTTTGTAGTGGACATTTTCATGGTTTTAGTATCCCAAGACCTAGGATAAAATGCTAATTGCTATCTGCAGAGTATCTGCAACACATATTGGTCATCTAAATCTCGGTTTGTGTAATAAGGAAGGTTACATGGTTGACAAAAAACACCCGTAATTCAGGAATAGTTGAACAGTGCTGTAATCATCGTTTGTTCGAATGGAAATCATGAGCTTTTCATGGCATTCCACTTTTTTACATTCCATACATTATTTGTTCGAAAAGACTTACAGGGTTAGTCCTATGGTTCACAACTGTTTGTTTTCCGACCCCAATGCTTGTTTCGTGCTGAACACACGGAACTTATATTCAGCATGTGTGAAACATAATGTCTCGCGAATAATATGTTGTTTAATTCTGACATTGTCCATAGTATGGGCACTATCCTCTGACACGCCGAAAACACTGAGGATATCACCTCGGCTGCTAATGAAACGTTTGCAAAACTCATACCAAGCTCGGCGAACAGTCAGTTCAGTCCATTGGAGCTATGTGAACCGATGTTCAGCAGTTTTGTTGCTACATCAGGACCAAATTATGTTAGGAGTGCATCGAAAAATCGATGGGCCGTGCGGCATGCACCAAATGACTCAGAGTCATTTGATTGTAAACCTGCCTTGAGAAACGTTACCCACGGCAACCGAAATGTCGACGAATATAATTCTCTACCGACATTGCTGTTAGTAACTTTATAACAATCATGATGTTCAATAACTTATCAACTATGCCGCGCTGCATACTAATTATCAATTACAATAGGATCTTCGTTTCCTGAACAACTGTGTGTTTATTGTTCATAGATTGTAACATTCGTTGTAAGAGTATATTGCAATCCGCTTGCTGAACAAACGCGTACTGCTGAGGATATTGCTTTTTGGACGAAATAGCCACAAGGTGATGTCTCTCAGTTCAAGTTACATTATTCTCCGTGCAAGATGGATCCAGTTTTGAAAATAACAGTTACATTAGGAGCGGCGAGTGAATGCACAGAGATCTTCTGTATTTCTCATTATTTATACCTATATGATACCTTTACATAAAGTGGTAGGTAAACTGGCTGCTTTTTAAAATCGCAGTAGTCTGCGAGATGCGTTGGCTCTGCAGCCAAGAAGATTATTGCTAAGGAAACCAGCACAAAGTGGATAGCAAAGAGTAGCGCACTACGAATTCATTGATCGGTTGACGAGTTCACCTGCCAAATGATCACCTGGGTATTGTGCTACTGTTATCCATTTGAAGTCTCGCCTATGGATCTTGGTACACTGTTTTTTAGTTTGGGTAAAATCGTACAACTTTAACTTCAGAATAGTATTTTTACTGCTCCGTTTGGTTCATTGTTTGGCAAAGAAGAAAGAAAAGTGCCGAACACGATAGATTCTGAGTAGTATCGTGCAGCATAAACTGTAAGACTAGCTCCATTTTTACGCACCTTTTGTGAACATTCTTGTGTCGGACACATCAAATTTGACGTTGTAATCTCTCGTTCTATCGATATGTTTGGTTTATATATATGTAATCACGCATGTTTGAAATATATGGAATGTATTTGGTGTATTCACGAACGAGGCAGATAACCCAGGTGAATATTAGTAAGTCGAAATGGAGACAGAGGCTTGCCTGCCAGGACTCAGCAATAGTATAGTATAGTATAGTATAGTATAGTATAGTATAGTATAGTATAGTATAGTATAGGATAGTATAGAAAGTTCTGAACGTTTGAAGCTGTGATACATATTTCGGGAAAAGTACTAAATGTAATACAACAATTTTGACAAGACCAAAAGAGAACTTGTATGTGCTACCGGATACTATCGAGGTCGACGACCACTAAATTGTCAGTGAGTGATGTAGGATATTATATGACTATACGATGAAATCTTTGTGGGTATGATAGGTGAGCTTAAAGGCTTGGAGGCACTGGATTGCTGTTTCGACATGATTGGGTTTCATCGGCAGTGCGAATCAATTGATCCCAGAGGGAATCCAACCCGGAACCTCACAGGTAGAAAGCAAGCATACTGCCCATTTAGTTATCGGGCGGCTGACCGGACCCTTTCTCATTTTGAATATACACATAAACAAAGTGCAATGCCCACAAC
>UZAN01044613.1:14628-34146 GCA_900618425.1 Echinostoma caproni | reverse complement strand
GGGAAACAGAATCAAACGCAGACGAATAGCCAAGAAAAACACAACGGAGAGACTTGACCGAATGGTTCGATGGCTTACTGATAAAATGCACTAGAGTAGATACGGCGTCCATTGTAGATCTGTTTGGTTTATATGCAAACTGGATGGGGTCGTGGGGAACTGTAATGTCTGACTGCAACCGACTCATGACGGCTTTTTCAGTCACCTTCAGAGCCGCTGAGGTCAGCGCGATAGGACGAAACCGTCTCGCAAGAGCAATGGAGGATTAAGGAATCGGAATAATGGTCACCGGACGCCAAGAATGAGGAATCGACCGGGAAGATAGGGACTCATTGACGATGGATGTCATCTATCGGTTAGGGAAGCTGTTCCAAAATTCAGAAGTGCCGCAGGAAGATTATCCGGACCTGCAGTTGAGGACGCTTTGCAGGATCGAAGAAGCATAAAGATTAAATTATTGGAAAAAGGCACTGAACTGCATTCATTGCATAGGAATGAGGGAATCTGGCTCTCGTTTGACGGGTGGATAAAAGCGGCGTTGAAGCTGTTGACATCCACAGAGGTATGAAAATGTTTTCTGTTCTGCCCACAGAGAATACGAACACTTTGCCATAAGAGCCTGGTGTTCTTCGTTCGCAGAATTTGGGCGGCGAAGAATGCATTGAGGTACGTTATCTCGGACTTGATTAACTCAGAATAGTGCTTTACAATTGAGGCAAGATGAGATTTGTAGACCAGTTTTTTGTACCTTCTCAGTGATTTCAAAAAGGGCGAGGTGATTCCACCGTTAAAGACAAACAAGGTTTTTATTGGACAGCACAAGGTAAAGATTGATTTAATCGTATCAGTAAACAGATCGACAGAGTTAAAAAGCGAAGGACACGAACCAAACCAAGACTGAACAATCACGATAGGACGGTTGGACGAAAAGTCCCTTAGGTGAAATTTTCTCTGAGTAGAACGTGTGAATGCTTGATAAGAAATGCGAGAGTATACCTTTAGTTTAACAAGAAGAATGCCATGGTCACTGGTAGAAACCGGGGCCATATTTGAGTGAGAATAAGTTGGGATGGTTTGTGATCACTCTGTTCATCACAGAACTACCTCTGGTAAGTGAATCAGAAAGGTTAGACAAACCAAACAGAAACAAGGGAGGAATGTTTGTATGACTGAAATTACCAACAAGTAAATGGAGATTTTCATCTGATAATGGAACTAGAAATGGAATGTAGGAATCAAAGAAAGCGGTAATGTCGGTCTTAGTACAGGAGGGAATTATATACACATTGGTTATCATTGTACTTTTGTGACAAGAAAGTTGAGGGTGACAACGAAAAGACAAACGGTCAATGCACTTTTCAGAATAGTTGTATATAACTTCTGAGTTGCCACACCAGGAAACATTGATGTAAGTAGCCACACCGCCTCCGGTTTTTTTTCCTACTTTGCTGTCTATCGTACCGGTAGCAATCAAACCCTTCTATTCGCTCGAGAACGTCCTCGATGTTTTCATTTAGCCAGGTTTCTTGNCACACAAAAAACACATGTGTTGAAATTAATGCGTGTGTTCAGAATAGAGATCTTTGCGAATTTGAGATCTTTGCGAATAGTGAGCTAACATTGGTGCTGACCATTGATGGTACAGTCATCTTGGCAGGAGGTGTGCGAGTGGGGTGCTTGTGGGTCTGAGCCTCCAGCCCGTTGGAGGCATTAGATACCTCAAGAGTCAGTAGTCCTGATGGGGAAAAAACGACAAGTCCCGATCTGAAGGGATCAAAACATCTACATCTACAACGTCAGCTCAAGAAGAGTCGAAAGAAGGACGGGGAGAACTGGTGGGCAACAACAGCTATTGAAATTGAAGTAACAGCTGCATCAAGGTATAGTTAAAGACTGTTCCGACTGACACGGGAGGTCGGTGAATTTCAGTTAATGAAACAGTCTGTGATAAGATGGGACAAGCTGCTCATAATGGGGATCAAAATAGGGATCGCGGGGCAGAATACTTCAACGAACAGTTCAGCTTGGCTGCCGCTAACCGGGTTGCCACATCAGCAAATGAAGCTCACTGGGCAGTGCCGTGAGACCCTCCAATGAAGGCAGAGGTCCAGTCTTGCATTCAAGCTCTGAAGCAAGGGAAGGCAGCAGGACCAGATAAGTTCCCTCCCACTCTTTTCAAGGTGACGGGTGATAACCCCGTGAGATGTATTACTACATCACTGCGCAAAATTTGGACACAAGGGCGCATTCCTTCTTCTTGGGGCGAATCAATGATCGTTTTCATTTTTGAGAAGGGAACTAACAACGATNGATTGTGTAAACCCTCGCGGGATCAGTTTGCTCCCGATAGTCACCAACGTGCTAGCTTCGGTTATACTTCGTCGTCTGACGCCTTTAAGAGAGACCAACATCCGTGAACAGCAAGCCGGAATCCGGCCTGGCGGTGTATGAATTGATCAAATTTTTACGTTGCGTCAGATCCTTGAGCTGCGTCATATCTGCCATCGGCCAACGATCGCAGTGTTTCTTGATCTGAAAGGAGCCGTCGACTCAGTTGACCGCGAAGCTCTGATGGGCTCCCTTCTTCGAAAAGGAACGCCCTAGAAATACGTTAACCTACTGAGGTCACTGTACTCACATTCCTCCGGTGGTGTAAGGGTCTACAACTAACTGAGTAGGCTGTTCGTCATCAACAGCGGCGTTTGTCAAGGGTGCTCTCTTTCGCCGTTCCTGTACAATTTCATTAAAAACGAAATACTGGAGAGTGCACTAAAGGGACTCCAAAACGTAGGTATTGAATGGACAGCTAGAGAAAAGGTGTGCGAATGGGAGTACACTGATGACATCGTCCGTCTGTTCGAATGTATGGAGGACATGCAAAGTGCACTTGATAGATTAACAAGTACAGTTACCACATTCAGCGTGCGAATTGCACCTTCAAAGTGTAAAGTGATGCTGCATGACTGGATTTCGCCTACTAAACTAAACGGTCAGAAATTAGTTACGGTTGATTGCTTTTCCTACTTAGGTAATTTCGCGACCAATAACGGTTTTGCAGCAATGGAGATAACCACCCACACTTACAACGCTCGAGCAGCATACACAGAACTGAAACACCTTTGGCGTAGATGCGACGTTTCACTAAAATTGAAAAGTCGTGCATTTTGCGCTAGAGTTTGTTCAGTTCTGCTTTATGGTTGCGAGCCCTTTGAATTTGGAAGATATCGGTCAACTAGAATTTTTCGAATATCGGTGTTTACGCAGTTTAGCCCAAGTGGGATTGAGCGCCTGGGTTAGTAACGTGGAGGTAAATCGCCGTGTATTTGAAAGTCCCTCAGGGATAGCTGCTAGCACATCTATTCCAAATTAGTAGACTTAGCTGGTTGGGGTATTGCGTATTGCGTATTACCAGCCATCGTCTGACACACCGCGCTTTATTCGCTGTAGCTAAGCCGGACTGGAGAAAACCGCGTGGAGGTCAATAAATGACATGGAGACGATGTATGAAGAAATGCACAGAGCCACTAGGTAGAGTAGTTGTCTCTCGCCTCCCAGGTTGGGGTGCAAAAGAATCCACAAACTGTTGTTTGGAGACAATGAAGGATATGGCATTTGACCAACAGTATTGGAGTTTTTGTTGTCCTTTCTTGTCAGGCCAGAAACGCATAAATCGGTGTGTATGGAGAGTTCGATTGTGCACTCTGCGAGTTGACCATAGAGGTTCACCATCTTCTCCCTTCCTCAAAGTAGGTGCACTCCCTGTCGACTTTAACTTTTACCACTTATCTTGTATGCATTGAGAGTTTGGCAGCAATCAGTGAGGCTCGCTTCGCACAGTTTGGAACAAGAGAATGTCACTCGAACAAGGAAGGATAGAGGAGTAATGACAGGAAGTAACTTGGCAAGTCACTGAGAAATTTCGAAGGGGGGTTCTGATTCTAACATTTTTAATTCAGTTAATCCTGTTAGTGCTAGGAGTTTATGTGCCCTAGATTGTGATGATGATGTTAAGATGTCTGATATATATCTCCCGAAGATTGTAGAGTTAGAGCACCAGATTCAGTCAATGAAGCTTAGGGAAGCAGTGGCTAGGCAACCTTACTCAACTAAGCATGCCACGACGGAAAAAACAAACCTTGCGCATTAGACTGACGCCGAAAGTGGCTCAACCATCAATTGAATTAATGTACCGCCACATGTCGATAGACCTACCGAAGGTAGGGCTAACTCCATTTGATGGGAACCCCAGTAACTATTGGAGATTTATTAGAGACTTTGACAATTTCGTCGGATATCAGGTCGCCGATCCATGGCAGAAATTCCTGTAGCTAAAGCATTACTGCCGCGGAAAGGCCCGAGACGCTGTCGAAGAATGTGTAATGCTGCCAAACGAAATTGGGTATAACTGAGCAAGAGACATTCTGAAGGAACTGTTTGGCCAACCGTTTCACGTGGCACGGACGCTCATGGATGGGGTGCTAGCCGAGGCCCGTAAAGCGAGAAACGAGCCCGAATCGTTAGTGAGACTGGTATGAGATGCACAGCTGTTTGATTGCCGTGACTCAAATGGATTATGAAGCTAATTTGAACGCACTACACAACCTAGATGCAATAGTGCGATGCCTGCCGGCTGACATACAGCAGCGATGGGTGGATGAAGCGGTGATTATTGGCCGTTTAGGAAGGGAATCGAACTTCACCGAGCTAACGGAATTCATCCGAAACCGTGCCAAAGTCGCCATCAGTCGCTTTGGACAACTCGCCAGCATGAGTAGGCCAGAAGAGAGACATCACACCAAAGAACGAACATATCCCGAAGGGTTCTAGGAACGCGAATAACTATGCGACAGTAGGGGAACGTGGCACGCCCAGATGCCCATGTGTCGCTTGAATCACGAATTATTCGCGTGCGAGAAGTTTGCGCAACTAGCAGTTCCGGACCGTTAGGAAGCAGCCAAGAGACATGGTGCGTGCTTTATCTGTTTGAACGGCTCACATCTTGCGGACGCTTGTACGAACCGTAGCAGATGAAAGGAAACGGGGTGTCAAGGCAGCCACCATATAATGATGATGATGACCCTAGATGAGGATTGTTAGATGGCACTCTCCGGGTTCCAACACATGCAGTCAGGTGCGATAAACTGGTAATGAAGAATGCCGAGCGCACCTTTGTATGTGCACCCTAGGGCTCCTCCATTCGTTTCCTGGCCTTTTCGTGTTTTTGTATACGCTGTTTATGCAGCCTAAACTATTCCTTATTTTTGTATGGTTTCACCTACATTTAAATGTATTCCAACACAATAAGTACCACTACAGCGAAGCCCATTTCGTGACATGCTATTACAAACCCAGACATTTTCGAATGCTCTTACTTTGTTCATTAAATTATTACGGTGTATTGTAAGTTCGTGATCACCAAACCTCATGGATTTATAATAAGTTTGGAATCAGGACGTTTCATGTCAGTCGTTCTTTAGGTTAAAATACGTAATTAAACTAGCAGTGTCTAAAGCCGCTGATTGTGACGACCGGTGTCCATAATGACAACGGTTGTTAGTGCATTTTAACACTTTTGTTAACGGTATTTGTCTCGCTCTGTGCTGTCACTGGCGATTTCATTAGTTCAGTGTTTCATCTCATGTTTGCGATTGCTGCTCTGCTCACTGTTTGCGAATACCATTCTCAGACAGCGAACAACTGAACTCGAATGAATTCACAAATCGTGATGGGATGCTTGATAATTCCAAATCGACTGTATGGAACGGTCTCGGAGATTACCAATAACTCTAAAGACCGCCCTCAGACAGTCAAACCGTTCAACGGTTAAGTGAAAACCCAACTTTGGGATATACCGAATAGAGTCAGGTGATCTTCGGTTATCACAGACGGATACGGTTAGTAACAAATTGTATTAAACTAACAGATATGCACTTGCATAATGCAGATTTCTTCAATAAAACAATGTACATTTCTAACTGAAAGCATATATGCTTACACAAGTTATACAAATACAAATTGCAACACGTTATGTTATATCAGATAGTATGCAAGGTAATACCCATCAATGTAGTGTCCATATACTGAATACTGCCGTAAAGTATCAGGTAAACTGGACATAGCTCCAGCTTCACAAACGTTTCACTAAAACTCAGATGTGAATATGAATGGCCTAGAGTTGACCTAATATGCAAGCATTATATGGAGAGGCAATTAGTCGCTCGTAGTAAGCCTCCAGTCATTAGAATCACGTTCTAACCATCAGCTGGGTCTGTCAAATGTCCCAGTGATTTGATTTAAGTAATGTTCGGACATTATTCATGCTTCGGGTTCATGTTCACCTGATTTTCCACGAAGAACGTTTCAAAATATTCTTCTTTCGGATAAAAATAGTGGATAAGCTGACGTGATCATACTATTGAGGACAGCTGGTTAAGAACTGTTTCATGGGAACGTTGACTGGAACACACAAATCAAGATCCTATCCACAATGTAAACGGCAGATGCGGTTATCAAATGGAAGCCAAGTGGTTGCTTAAAAATCAACTGATGCCTGACGGGGTTCGACCATCATCAGAAATGTAGGAACATTTGTTTCCACAGTATTGGCATTCACTCCCACTTTACGTTAATCCACGGCAATCTATATATTAAATTACCAAACCATCAAAGTTTGTTCATCAACTGAACCCCTTCGACAAGGCTAAGGTTGAGAGTAAATGATGTATAAATATGCTAATGCTTCCTCGTCCAGATATGCAAACTAATCAACTTTATACAAGGCGAATCAACCAGAAACCGTATAAGATTTTTCGAAAGCGGTTGATACATTTTAGACCGATCGGTCGATAATTTCAGTTTCAAACTAACTTCGATTAATACTATCAATTTTTGGGGTGACAGAAAAGTTAGACTATCAAAAAGATCTGTCCTCAGCATAGACCCACTTACCGTTGAATCCATTCTAAGCAAAACAATTGTTTGAAACATTGGTGATCTGTTTTATGGCAGACCATCAGATGGCCTTAGTCAGGACAAAGTACCGATTTGTTTTGCTTTATCTGCGACAGATGATTTTTCAGTTATTCACGTGAACCGATGATGTAGGTTGACACCCGACGAAATCAAAATAAATCACTCCTGTTTATGCTTGGTGAAAAACAATTCCCAATATACAGGTTGATTGTCCTCAATGATCCTCAATACATTATCATCATTCAGGGGAGCAATTGATACGTGTATACAGTTACGCCTGCTTGTTTTTTTCCACTGCCTGATTGCTGACAAATTCAACAGTAGTCTGTGTTTATCTACACTGTTTCCTGCAAATGTGGTGAAGTATACCCTGAACTCCACTTTTTGCTTTTGCAGATTACCAGAATCATTCCGAAAACATTTCCTGAAAGCCTTTAGATTGTATTTGTATAATGCAACATGTTTTATTTCCTACAGAAATGAAACAATTCGGTATGCACTACTTTGTACGCAGCTAGAATCTATACAAAACTATCCCTCTCGTCCGCGAACATTCCGAATATGATTTGGATCACCTCACACAAATAGAAAACAAACACAGTTCCCGTCGGCCTGATCACAGCGGATCCTAAATTTCTGCTTCACTTTGTCGGCTGTTCCGGCTTCGGAAGCGCACGTCGCCTACGTTGTGGGTGCGGCAGCCGCAACGGCGAAGGTTGATTGGTTGAATTTACTATTATCAACGTTTNGTGTGTGTGTGTGTGTGTGTGTGTGTGTGTGTGTGTGTGTGTGTGTGGGAGGGCGGACTGGGACGGGGGCGAGGGATGGGGTGGGGATCTCACCACCGTTGCCTCTATTTTTCATCTCGACGTGTAGACTTGTACAGTTTATTCTTCGGTAACCCACTTACCTAAAATGAACTGCACCATCGTATATAGATTAATAAAGTTGATCGAAAAATAATATTGATGCGTTTGTGGTGTCCTCATAATAATACATCGACGATCTCAAACAAACTTGTATTCAAATGTATTATCAACATTATGAACAAGGCTACAGCATATTTAACGCAGCAGTTCATTAAATAGACTGAAAACATGTATAAACTGATGATTAAACTAAACGGGGAAAATTCCAACTTCCACAATCACTGATCTCAACAAAACGATATTCCCGGCTGCTGCTTATCGCATTGAACCAATAGAAAAAGTTAAGAAAAACACAATAGTGGTTGAATATTTTCTTTGGAAAACGATTTGCTTTAATCCCAGAAGGGGGATAGATCAACACTGATCAACTCGTATCCCGGCACAAACGAGTACACAAATAGATGGATTCGAATTGTTATTGCAATTAAATTGATATATATATATATATATATTTATGTATATTCATACATTTGAGAAATAAGTTATTATTCTAAACTGCTTTCAATCATGTTCCAGGACTAAAAACCTATTTCAAAGTGAGTATGAATTTCAACATTAGATCGAATAATGTTGCCCATTGGGGGGGGGGTCACTGATTGTGGCCGAAATAAAATAAAAATGCGCTATTTATTGTTTAGTGACTGGTCGTAGATGCCCCAGTGTTTTTAGAACTCCATGTCTGCAGCAGCATAGAAGGTTCTATTGAATCAGTTTATTGCAGCCTGTCCACTTTCGCTCACAAGTGTTGGGCATACATCTGCCTTGGAACAAAATGTGGGCAGTGGGTTTTCTACCTCCTGTTTACAGGGTCCACCATGCTTAGTGAAACATATTCGACGTAATCATGCACTCAGTCCGTAGATAACATGCTTAGCAAACTAGTTTAATGATTTTTATTTTCTTATTATCTTTCAGTAGGAGAAATTTCCTTAGCTGTTAGCTCTAAGCCTGACGGAATTAGCATGTTTACTTATTTCGCCAGCTAACCCGACGGAGGTGAATGGACCGAGGACAATCAATGTATTCCCACATTGGAAAAATAAGTTCACGGAAGTTAAATTCCTAAGTATTTTTTTTATAAACTCGCATTGAGATTGAATCACTGCGCCTACAATAAAAAACATCTCCAAATGGAGTCTGTTTGCATAGGTGGCCCACAACTGAAATGCATTTACAGCGAATTAGAATTGAAAGGGACAACCTGAAAGAATTTATCCACACCTTCAAAACAAACATTATTCAGTAATAATCATGCGTAATCACCGGTGTGTATGTGTGTTCGTTTGTGTGTGTGTGTGTGTGCAAATAAGCAGCAATAACGACAGCTTGAAGCTTTCCAATGCAAACATCGACCGGCTGCACATGAATCGACATACTGCATTATTAATGTAACCATTACTCCTTATCTTTTTCGATTCAGAGAAATCATTTTGGCCCGGGGGTATTTATCGTACTGCTTGGCAGACTACTTCCAGGCAGAATGCTCCTTCCAGATGATTGTGCTTTCATTTATCCTCAACTATACTTGATCAGTGTTCTCATATCGCGCCTCCTTGGTTCAAAATCTGTTTGCGATTATGTATATATTATTGGTGTCTTATTTCTCAATTTATATCAGACAAACGCATCCCATAGTCATGGAACCCTCCGACCAAGCTTTGGAAGCGAGGGAAAACATCCTGAGAAATAGTCGGGTCAAATTTACAGTTGACCCAAAAGGACATCCGAGAAACTCAGTCGGATGATACAAAAACCGCAAATAACCAGAACCATGCAAGAAGTTCCAGTCTTGTAGTCCATAGCAAATAAAAGATCCTCAGCACAACCGAGTTACCTTCAAAATGCACTGTTTCCTTTGGAGCTTAACTTTAAACATCCGTGTTCTGTGTGAGAAAACCATCAAGCGATTTGGCTGTAATAAACACGTAAAAGAAACCAAGCATTTTACAATCAAAACCCACTTTTAATATTGATGAGTTGTGCTATATCGTGTATATCCCAAATGCCCGGTGACCGAATAAGTAGTACGCTAGCGTTTTACCTGCGAGCTACCGGGCTGGATCCCCGGCGGGGTCGATGAGTTTTCACAGATGATGAGAACCAACGGAGTCGAAACAGCTGTCCGTATTTGCGAATCGCGTCTCATTTACAAGACAAATTCGTCATATAAAAAATACAATAATTTGTGTAGCGTTGTTCGCATCAATCTATTGAGTGCTACTCAGGAGTCATGGGTGCAAGCAAATGATGCAGATGAAATCGCAGAGAATTTCTCTGAACATTCAGTGTAAACTTCAGTGTAAAATAACCAATGTTTCGAGTTTATATTACCAGGCATCAAGTCTGTATTAGTTCTTGACTATTCTTGATTGATCTAGCATGTAGCCTGTTCTTAACTCGTGTTCAGTCGGTGGATGTTTGATCAGTTTCTGGGTTATACAGAACTTGTTTGAAATGCTTTAACACTCCCACACAGTTCATAATGATAACCGAAATTGGCAAGTAAGCTCGGCTTAAGTGCGTCTCGATCATGCCATTACAACACAATATACATGACAGGTAGCAGATAAGAATTTGCGGGAAAAACGGGAAGTAATTAAGAAATACTTGAAGTAATTCCCTAGTAAATCGTAAATCCTTATATGTTTTCGGTACTAGTCATACATATTGTTTTAATTCCGTAAGACACATTGAAAACGAGGTTCTTTGCCGATTTCAGATTTGAATTTTAAATCTTCAGTGAAAAGATAAATCCGTCCAAAATTGGGGTTATTGAACCGATTCAGTCTATACAAATGGTGGATTTCATGCCTACTGAGCGTCTTACGCAATACAACATTGAGCGTGTTTGGTCACCGTCTTGTTCAATGCAGTTGTCTTTACAGCAAAACACTCATTTTCATTTGTTTGATATTACATCAGATGTGGTTCACATTTCGCGGACAATCACGATTCACGAGCGATTCTTGATCAGTACCCCAAACAAATCCGGTGCTCGCCCATGCTCTCTCTATCAATGACTTCTGGCTAGTGTGTGTCTACGACTCGAGTGTCCACTCACTGCCATGTGCGAAATCGTTGAGTAAATGTTAGCCCCCAAACTGTTTTTTCCATGTATCGTTGTACGTGACCAGTAAAATCAGCACACACACACACACGATTAATTAAACTAGACACCTACTAGATAAAGAAAAAAACGAGCAGGTTCTCCTTTTGTCCCGTGCACTTGTTACTGATGCGGAAGGATCGAACTTGATTGGATTTCCCTGGCAAATCAGAGTTAAACTGGTATGCAACAGCAGTCTGGCAGACAGCCCATTTGTTGTACCTTGTTTACAAAATGGTCTGATGGATTCAATTCAACGCAGGTTTCGAGAATTCTATGAATAGTTTCATTCCAAAGTCAAGTCACATTGAATGCACCTCGCGAACACCCGAAAACGGAACACCTAATTGCAACAGAACAACTGTGATATGATATTATATTAGTGAATAAGATAACAGATTGAAAGCCGCAAGTCAATGAGGACCAGTTTATTTAAAAGTGCTGAGAAAAAGAGCAAAACGTGTTAGAGCAGATAAAAGGTAGGTGAGAGTTGCAGTTGCAATGCAGTTGCAATAGGATAATGTCGGTGAAGGTATACGTTTGAGTGAGGTGGTGTGAGGGGCTTGCGTGGTCATTGAAGATCCGTCGAACAAATCCAATGGTTCAGTTGCTCATAGTACCTACAGTGAATGAAGACACCTATAAGTAATCGGAACTCAATCCTATACTTTGTCGTCGCAATCTGGACAGTAAGCACGCGTCAATCGAACGTTTATTAAAACGCAATGGGGAAAAGGAGATTTTACGCGCAAATAATAGCACAAAGACCATTTGGCTTTTTTGAGAAGTTGTAGTACAGATTTTGCAATCCGTAAGACAGCAGGTTCAATGTGACGTCTAGCAAGTTAGCAATGGATGGTATTGGTAGATAATTATTGTGGGCTCGGGTGAGTTCACCATGTTTATTGATTTCAGGAGGGGATCCAATTATTTTTATGTTGATAGCTTATTCAAAGTCTGCCGTTTTTTTTTTTTTGTCAACACCAGAGAAAATGAATAGGCATGGCAATGGTATCAAGTTAAGAAACGGAAGACATTCTGAATGGGAAAATTACAGAATGAAATAATAAATTGATGACTTTAGTGCCGGGAAAGGTAGAGATATGAGTTTTGGCACATGCGAAAACTGGTTGAATGTCTTCCATGTGTCTCATGTATCGTTGATGAATATCGAACCTATTGTTTTACAACCCTGAGGGTCGTTACGTTCTTCTTAATCCACCATTGGTCTTTGTTTTTGAAGGCACACAGCCAATGTGTTCAATTATGGCTTTAAGAAACGGACAAAATGAACAGATACTAATAATTTGGTCACATTAACTTATAGCAGGAGCTTCTATATAGCACAAATCAAATGGTTTCGGATGTGCAAAGTTGCTAAGGTCGGAGTCAGCAATGGATTCACAAACCCTGGGCCGATTGTCAGTTAACTACTTTCATCCTCCTTGCATGCTACTAGAGCTTTGTGTGATCAAAATCATGATGAGACGCTACAGATTCCATTGCGAACAACTATGATTCGACTTGATCGACTTTGTAATGTACTGACCCTGTCAAATTCTTAATCTAAGGAAAAGACGAAGGAACGGAAAACACGGGCAGTGGCATCAAAAGTCAATACGGGGAATTTGTAAGCAAAGTTCTGAACGTAACATGCATTAGATAAGCGAATCATCCGGTTTAACAGTAGTTTTTGGAAACTTCAAATGAAGTTGAGTTGCAATCAATGGACTGTTAATTTGAATAACAATGTTTACTACTAGTATGTGTTAAACCGGTAGATATTCACCAACCACGGATAATTCTCGGGGACGTACATAAACTGGCCAACTTAGAAATACACGAGGGTGGCGTTTGGTGCAATGATCCATCCGGACCTTGTGGTTCCATTAAGAAAGCGATCGAAATTTCTTGTTTTCATTATTATATAAATTTGCAACCGTAAAATAATGCTCAAAGCATTTTGGAAGTGCTATTGGGGTAAGAAGAGAAGCCTTCAAGGATAATAGAATTTACGTCCGGTGATTCTGGAGGCAAGATGTGTTGGTTAGGGACAACAACTGGGGCAAAAACAATTGCATTGGTCGGAAACTCTGAGAGAGAAAAACATCTTTTTAGAAGCAAACATTTCAGAGTTATACATAAAGATAACCACGACCTAGATGCTCAAACGCTTACTACCTTTCATCAGGTTTACAGTAACTCGTATTGTTAAGAACTATACATCTATACGAGTAAATTCACAGTTGAAACGTGAGAAAAATGATCTAACGCTGTTGTGAGACGTGTAAAAAAATAAAATGCAACAAATACATATCAGCATTAGGTGTGTTTGGTGGCACCCTAAACGTTTGCTCGTGTGATATTATAAAACCACAGACAACACGGACTTAACAAGGCGAGAAAATGCAATTAATTATTAGTACTGGGTAGATAGTTAGATAATTGGTCGCCACAACAAGGTAAGAAAGCAACCAGCTCCCCCCCCCATTTGTTTGGATAGTTCATTTTCCAATTGTCCTCGAAATATCTCATTCATCAAGAGAAATGACCTCATAATCCATAGGAGGATGCCGCCAACTCTTCTGGAATAGAATTACCTAAGTCGCTGCGCATCAATTTCCTTAATGAGCAATTGATTTTTCTAAAATAATAAGTGGCATGATTTTATTCGTGGACCATCACGTAAGCGCAACACGCAGACCATACCGTAATTGGCGTTTTTCTCATCGACCAGCGCTACTTGATCGTTGAGAGTGATCTATCACAAAGCGAGCAACATGAGTGAAACTTATGATGAGGTGCAACAGAACTTTAACATTTCCAAAACACGTAATAGTAAGGTAACATGACCTTTGAAATTCAAAGCACTCACTTTTCATATTGAACAGTAAACGTTTGGGTACCGAATTCGTAGATCCTGAAGAAACATGGCTTATAGGTCAGGTTGACAAATGTTATACAATCTATTTGGCTACACAGCTGGACAAATATGGCGTAATTCTTGTTTGATTTCAAGTCTGAATTACATTCCGGTTTTACGTATCACCTGCTTTTATAAGCTGGAGGTCGTGAACATCAAAATGCTAAAACAAGATCAGATGATGAATTCGCCCTGTACATGAGGCATGAGCTGAAAAGCTAGGAAGCACTGAGCAGGTGTTTCAACTTGGTTGGGCCATAGCAATGGGAATCCAGCGAACCAACTGGTGATCGAACCCGAGACCTCATAAAACGTGATTAAGGAATTCTGCGAGATGCTTTCTTTCTGAGTTGTTCGCAGTTACTTTTGCAGCTTCTGTTCACATCGGTTGATTGAGTAGACACGAAGCATGCCCTGTTTGCGCAAACACCGCTGAGTGAACGCAGCCCATGACGGAGTGAGGTTTTCTGAAAAATATCGATGGAAACAAATTTCTGTAACCACGAATTACTGATAAACACATTGAAAGTTTCTGTTTTTAACAAAATCCTGGTATGCACAGTGGTATAATTTCCTTACCGCTCCTTGCTTGAACTGATACTCTGAAATCAACTATGAGTCTTCGATCAACAAAAACGGATTTTTTTCTTTGATAAGTTCATTCTTTTTACAGTCTTCACATCCCTGTGTTTCACAGTTTCCTTGTGCTTTCTGCGTTACATCGCAAATTCTCACTGAATCTTCTGGTAACGATGCAGACCAGATTTATAGTTGATGCACAAAAATAAATTTATTTCTACCTGACTTACCTGAAAAATGCTTAGTTATTCTGTTTGTTCTTTCTTAATTTGGGGGTAAATATTAAACTGTAATAGTTAGCTGGAAGAAATGACAATTGTTCCATTAGACCGGAATTTAAATTACTGTTACTACTTTGAGAGCGCAAATTGTAAACCTTATGAAAACAGACCTTTTCAAAAGAAAACACGTGACCCGCTAAAAAAGCATCCATTTCGAGAAAGCAGTGCGTGATTAAAGGTATGACGAATGTCATTTCAGACATTTGTTTAAAGCCGTGCGCCCACAAAATGCATTACGGCGCCACTAGTTCGATGAGCTTAACTGTCATCAAAAGACGAAAACCCTGAGGTGAATCAATCGACACCTGTCAGTTGTGTAACAGCGATTCACTCATCCTCGGTATACTCGAGAGTTCTTCAGAGTGACGTCTTATTCGTGCAATCGTTGTCGTGCCACTTTCGTTGCTGTTGGCTAACTCATCAAAATAATTCGTAAAATCAAACATTCGTGCAATTTAGTACACGCACTCAATACGCTTTTGTCTCTGGCGCCTACGTGGCATTATCCTAGAATTTTCTTTAGCACAAGTAAAACTCTGTTCATTGTCCATCAGAAGGGAATAAGAAAGTCAGTCATTTAAATCTATTTGCGATTGTGACCGTCAGATACCAGACCGAACATAAGTCTGCAAATACTAGTCAGCTGTTTTCCAATCCCTAATGACCAATGCATACTGCGAACTTAAAGTTTTCACTGTATGAGCATATCCCCAATACTGAGTGTGTAACCGTGTCACGGTACCCATTTCCATAAGCTGAAGCTGCTGGTTTGCCCATGCCCGAGACCTCTGGTATGCCATATTATGGAACGTTTAACGAACATCGTAAGCAAAGTATAACCCAGTACAGTTGTTCTCGATACCATGTTTATATTTGACCGGTTGGGAAGGAATGCGTTGCAATTAACGCTTCTTCCATCTGCAATGCATAATACATAGGTGAGGATGGGCAGACCTAATTTACCTCCTGTAGCATGACACTGTTAACTCGTAAAGAACTATGTATTACACCTATAGGCATTTTTTCTCTGTCACTGAAAGCAGCATCAATCAATCTGCAGTTTGCCAGATGCACTTTTATAGAGCTACTTTTTTATACCACTATGCTCTTAACTTAATTATATCCTGGCATTCCATTGCTTTTTGACCACACACAAAAAACATTGACATCTGCTGCTCGAGGGTGATACTTGAAACTGCCTACAGCTGCAGACGTAAGGCAGTATAATTATTAGCCTTCCCGATGAAAGGCGCACAAAACTCAACTATGCCACTAATTACCTACCACTCCCGCAATACACGTTCACCGCACAGTAGTTTTCAGTAGTGGTGTGAAATAATTCATACTGATTTGGACTGACAATCCTCCTGAACTCAAGTCCACACACGATCCTCGATTATCCCAATCTATTGTACATTCACGAGCGCTTCTTTCCAGTTTGTCATCATTAGATATAGTACCCATATTTGTGAGTAGTATGCAAAAGGATGCGGTTAGCGATTTCTTTCAACGATCAAAAATAATCAAGACCTCTTAGAGCAAATTGCTGTGTTCGAAACGATAACTACGACCTGTTTCTTTCATTGTGATAACACTTTCAAATGAGATTTATTCTTATGTGTAAGCCAAATTATCCATAACCTAATTCTGATTCGTAACAAACAATTCTCCTCGAGTGAGTGCCAGTCTTCTGAAACTATAGCGATACGAGTCTACCAGCCGTCTTCGGGCTTTGATCTGCAGCCTCGTTGCATGAAAAAGCGTGTGTTACCACTGCACCAACCAGATCACACGTAAAATGAAGAGAATCGCCAATTCTTCTTCGCTCAGGTGTTAACTTCTGAATTATTCAGTCAGTACATTTTCAGCTCTGAAACATCAAAGAGAGGCATAATCAACTTTATATCAATTCCGTTTGACATCCTTTCACCAAATCGGATGTTCCGTGTACGCGTCATCTAAAAAATATAGATTAGCTGATATCCCGCAAAATCATTTATATTTTCATGTACTGGACAATCCGTGAGGAGTACAAACTCAAAGTTGAATCTATTATAATGATCTACTTTGCTGCGTATTACATTAGACGTGAACAATGATCGGGAGGATTATCAAGTGAAAGCGTTTTGGCTGCTTCATTTTTCACACAAAAACATTCAGGAATAAATACAAAGCGGTAATGTTTTGTGGGAGATGAACATAGAGTTTGAGAGGTTGGCTGTGTACTGATTAAGAAGCTATCTGATCGAATCACTGCGTGTTATTTTCTAGCAACCAATGCACTTAAACCTTTGACATCGTTCACGTATATGATTTGGTCAGGATGGATAGGTGGCGAGAGTACTTTTTGAGAAGTGACTATCCTAGCCAGTACACAACGAACCAAATAGAGTGTCATCCTATGAAATGGACGGCCGAAAGCCAAACATAGATTAGTTTCTCAAATAGACGATCATGAGTATTTGGGTATTTTGACGTATGAACTCAAATCTGAGAATAAAACTGGTGCTTTACCAAACAAGAGTAGCTATCTGTATCGTCCAGTGAGCTCTGGCTTGCTACTTCTATGACACATGACGTAGACTCCTTACACTGAGTTGACAGTGAATGGGATTTGGTTGTCCGCTGTTGTAGAGGAATCGGAGGTGTGAACGCACCAGGAGAGAGTAGTTAAGTATCTGAGGCACTCTGATGAACTGATGGTCAATCCAAATAATTATGCAATAGGTCGCTGAATAAATTTGACGTGCATGGCTAAATAGCACGCGGACAAAATGCCATTAAGACAGCATAAATGGGCTGTAGAAGTCATTTATCGGATACCGTTATAAGTGAACAACTAAAAGGGAGAATCGGTCGCTCCATGAAACACTTTTGAGCTATCCGTGAGCGCTGTGGGTGGTTGCCTACCATTATGAATACATTAGGTTCAGTTCGTGAAGTATTCGGCTATCCACGCCACTAGGGGTTTGGAGCCATGAAACAATTTCAGTTAATGAAAGAGGATGAAATGCGGCACTGAATTTACAGAGCAGATGAAATCCCTGAACCAGTCAACAGATTTGTAACTGAGACAGCGACTGGGTCACGTGATGAACAGGAGAAGGGACCGCGCTAAAAGCGGATAAATCTGCGATAGACGTGTAAACAGTAAAGGGCGTATAGAAGCAAACAACAAAGAAATCAAACGTATGGAATGAAAGCGTTTGGCTAGAATACCGGATCACTGAGGTTCCAAAACAGTGACTGGTCTGCAGTCAGAAGTAACAAAGGGGGACGCGTAAGTGGTACGAAGAGGAGTAAGCATATCCGTCTGAGCAACAGTGTCATGTTCACATCCGGTCGATCGGACTGACGGGTGTCGCTATTTTGATTTTTTGAAGCAGTTTGAACGCGTTCCCCACATAGTGGGATTCTGTGATCAAATTTGTCCCAATTTCATGAAACTTGAATATCATTACTTGAGTGTCTAAGTGCGCTGTTTGTTCTTTTAAAGTCCACGGGACAACCTGTCGGTCTTGTTTTCGTTTTCGTCCCATAGCAATGTTATGCCTTCCACAAAGGGCTTTGATATCGCGTCTAACAGTTTAAAGGCCCCGAACGAATCGCATAGCTCCACTTCGTCGCTTTTGCTAGTTACATGGGTAAGCAATCTACAGTTGAAAAGACCAGAATTACCAGGTTGACCTGGTAGCTCAGTTGGGAGATTGTGCGCTGTGCGAAAGCGTGGGTGGCATCCAGGCCTGAGTTCGGATTCCCCACAAACTTCGTCGACGTATTCCATAAAATTGATCTCGGTTGCACACTTTTTCCTAGAGCACTTAAAATATGCACACAAACGATGAGAGGTACCATAGAATTCATCGCCAGCCATTATGATGGAGCATTAATTTTAGTTAAACTAATATCTTCCCCTATAATTAAGGTTTTGCTTAGTTTGTCATGCAGCAAAGATGCTGTGAGTCACTTAGATTGTACTCGGTTTGAATCTGTAGTCAATCGTGTCAACTGCGCAGTACTCCCACCAAGACCCGGATCACGACAAAATCGGTGAAATAAACTTTGCCTCATTCCACAAATCAAACTGTATCTATCCACTTAGTTATTTGTATTAACCAATTCAACTATGCGTGCTCTCCCATTCGCATAGGCGGAACGGAGAAGAAGTTGTGCAACAGATTACTCAAACACTTGCCAACGTTTTCAAATAGAACAAGTAGTGGCGAACAAGCTCGTTTTCAGTGATTCGTAGACATGCCAAATACATCACAATAAATATTGCGCTGTTTATATATAAATCGGTATTCAATCATAAAAAACGTAAACAAATGTTTCGGGAAAGGGAAAATAACCTCATGGGTTTTCTGGGGACCGGATATGGAATTCTCAATGATCTCATGATTGTTAGGTCATCCGATCGTTGGGACCACTCGGAATGTGGGGTGTATAGGGGGTGGGCCAGGGGAGCTTAAGCGCCTGCACAAATTGTTTTTGGGCACACAAAGGGGGGTTGTGCAGCCGAATTCCTACCGCTTCCGCTGTGGCTAGCATACGACAGCGAACCTGCCTTGATAATCGACCACGAACCCGATACAAGGGACGGAATGCCTCGCTCACATTCACGGTGTGATTTGTTTCAGCTAGGTGTGAAACCACTGCACCAGTGAATGACCTAATCGTTCCTGTGTTTAGCCATGAGGGGTGGTGTTCACGGATTCGTTCGGACAA
>UZAN01044613.1:0-14177 GCA_900618425.1 Echinostoma caproni | reverse complement strand
GGCAAACAACGGTCCTAGAGATAAACCCATAGCCACATCACCCTTTTGTCGATAAAACTGCTCGTTGAACTTGAAGTGGACGTTGTAGGTGCAAAAATAAAGCAGTTTTTTCAGGTCTTCGATGGTTTCGCTGATTGGAACATTGGTGAAGAGCGAGCTAACGTCCAATGAAAGAATTGTCCGATCCACCAAGTTAAAGTCACGAATGCTGTTCACAAAAGTCAATGTATCTCATACACTGTGTTTCGCTAATCCAATTCCTATGGTCTCTAGTAATTTAGCCAACTATTTTGCAAGTGTGTGGTACGGTGAAGTGCACATATCCAGAATCGGTTGCAAGGGTACCGCTTCCTTGTGCACCTTCGGCAACCCGTACAATCTGGGAATCGTTGTCACAGTTGACCGGATTCGTTCGAAAGTGGTCGCACCGATTACTCCATTTTCCTTTAAACATCTCAATATCTTTCATAAGGCAACCTCTATTTGAGCGGTCTTATCCTTTTCTGTTGTTTTGGTGAATTTCGACCCGTCACTCAGTATGGCTTCCATCTTTTGTACATAATCTGTGCGGTTCAGAAGCACGATCCCCGCCCCTCTGTCCGGCTTGAATACCATGATTTCTTTATTTTTCTGCAGGTCTCTGAGTCGTTTGAGATGCTCCCGTGTCATGAGTTCACTTGTTTTTACTNAGTGAATGTGTCTTCAACAACGGTAAAATCATCATTTCCGGTTGATCAACAATCCAACTAGGATGACATTGTTCACGACCTAGTTCGATACTGTATCCACTTGTTTTACGTCCTCCTCTGTTGCTTTTATTTACCTAACGATACGTATCCTTTTCAGCACATCTTATTAAGGTGCGTTACCACTGATTTTATCTACCAAAATCCTCAACCGGGTCTAAGTTTCCCTACACACCCACGAACGTTCGACTCCGGTGTGCGTACCTCTACGTACTCGAAAGAATTCGATGCTCCACATAGTGGGATTTCACGGATAGTTAATTTTCATCCATTCAATTTCGACACGGAAAACATCACAACGGTCATCTTTAGCACTGATCACTGAAATCATCCTATCAGTGTATGCGGAGATATTTCACCACTATTTGTTTATGAGGTGGATCAAAAATAAAGAGATAATAGCTACTTGGAAAATTCGTCAGCTTCTTTTCACATTCTCAAATCACTTTTGATGCATAGTACCCGTCAGTGTTTTACAATTGTTCGGCTCTTCCTCTTAGGTGACCTTGGTGCCTGCGGGGAAATTACTGCCCCTGGTAATTTGATACACAGGGTTATCGATCCCCCAAAGAGGATTTTGTTTGACGTGACAGTCAACATAATTTGGTGATGACTGATCACGATGTTGCCCCACTAGACAAATGTTGCTTCACCAGTCGTTTTCGCGGTTCACCTGCCAAGATCATCAAACGTTGCAAACAAGCTGCAAGCCATAGGCACTGAACGTTCTAGTGTTACCCAATAAAACGCCTGTTTTCTTTTCGATTACAGGACTTATGTAGGTGTGAGAAAAGTTTCGACCCAACCACGCTGAACGTTTTCTCACCACTACAAATAACCTCCGCACATTGACATGCGCGATAAACATAGATTGCAAGCAACTTTATTTTGTGCTAATCGGTAGACTGGATGGACTAAACAACCTGCGTTATATTTCCATTTATGTTTATTGAACTATTCACTATTTTTGGTGGAACCTGAACATGCACGCATCACTTTCACTACACTGGAAATAATTTTTTATGTTTCATACAAATCGGATGATTGGAAGCAACTTTATTTCAATGAACACGCGAATGTGGAAAATGACGGTCAGCAGGTAATGATAAAGTGCCGTGTTTGATATTCTCGTGAGCATAGTATGCCGTCACATGACATCCAACAACTGTATGAAAATATTGCCTTCCTTTATGCCGCTTTCCACAAGTTGTCGTAAAATGAAGACGCGCGTCGACTGCTCGTGTTTAGCGGCACTGGAAGGGGATAGATATACCATATATCTCAATGGCATCACGGTAAAGAGTTATTCTCATATAATTATCTGTCGGAATTCGGTGATACATCAAATGGAACCGAAAATAAACACACCAGTTATCGAGGCGTCGTGTCTGAGTCCAATTTAGTTTTCTTAATGTGTTCATGTTGATTGGACTGCGATGCTAATCAATCACAACGCATTCAGGGAAAGATTCAAAAATTTCATTGGGAAAAATTAATTTGATGGACCATATGAGTCGTCCCCATTATTTTGCCAAACAGTGCATAACCAAATGGTAATCTGTCTCATTCTCGTTCATCTTGATTGTTCTGTTGACAAAATCCATTCAATTTGTCATTTATGCTGTAGGTTTCCCCCGAGTGATGCCACTTTATTCTATATTATCTTTTATAGTGTGTTCCACCATATCTGGACATTGCACTATTATTATCAATAAATTTATTTAATTTTTGCGCATGAAGTGTATCCCATGTATTAAACGTGTCTATACTAGAACGTCACAATTACCCACTCAAGTATGTCTCAGTCTGTGCGGATGAAGTGTCTTCTTCAACTGACTGATGTGATCTGATTTTAGTAGCAGTACCCCATCAACAGACAGTCGCGACTTGTTGCCGTTCGGGACTCATGCGATTCCATTGTTGAACTGCCATCACAAATTTCCGACGAACCTTGCACAACGTTCAAATGACATATTCATTACCGCTACAAAATTTACCCAATCAAATCGCAGGTTACACACAAAACCGATCCGAAAATCATACATCTTACGTTCTTCAAAGATGCTGCCACAGTGCTTATTGTGAGAATGGTTTAGCTGATCCGCGATTTCCGGTTTTCCCCTGGGCGGTGGTGGTCCGATGTTAAATTCACCCGATTGTGACCCCAGAGGAGAACGTCTGTTCGAATCCCAACACCATCATTTGATTTTCCTCAGTATATGTAGTATGGCAGACCCATGATTGGCCGCTCTCACTTTACTGAAACCTGGATAATTTCATATTCAATAGAAGCAAAAATGTATACGAAAGGCAAACTTATTATCCGGGCACTGTGCAAGATTTTCAGGCGTTATTTGCGTCGGTTTGGAATAAATTTGCTTATACATGCTCTGAACAGTGTTACTAAGCGAAATACGCTATGATTACTTTGAAATATGAGCACACTACGTGAAAATGAATGTGAATCGAATGTTGTGGGCCTAACTCTCGAGCACGGAAAGCCATGAAAACGATGTGGATATAAGCACAAATACAGAACACTGTTGGGTATAAACAGAGAATCTTGTTTTGTCAATTCGATTAGCGCACAACAACCTCGGTTAAATTATATAGAAGGATGACCGTCTGTTGCGATGAACCAATTAAATGTCTTTTTTGATCTGAAGGCTTTACCTCACCCAGCAATATTACCAGACAGGTCAGTCACGCAGGTGGATCAATGGCAAGCACTAATAATGTATTAATCCCCTTGTGGATCGCTATAGCAGCTCTGCATCAAGTTGGTCCCGTGGCTGAATCCGACATTTGCTTCTAAAAGGTCTCTTCAAATTGGCTCAGTCAATCTGAGTGATTAGTTTTATTTAGTTTCAGTGGACAACGTGATTTTAACCTTGGTGTTTTAGTTGTTTATCTGTACACGTACGGTATCGATGAGAATATGCGGGGGAGCTTCTTCTCACAGTGCTGATACCCCAAACGTTTCTATTCATGTTTTCATACCGTGTATTCGTTGTTCGGTTGATAACCCGTCCCATTTCGGTGTTGATGAATTTCAACCGGCATGATGATTACGTATTAAATTTCTTGTTTTATACACCATTGAAAAAGCACTTGAAAGTTCTGTGTATGAACAACAATGACAACTATAGCTATGAGAAAAACGGGAAAAAGATTGAACAATTTCTTCGTGAATGAACAACCAATCGCTTGGTTTACATAAAAACCAGATCGGACATTGGGGAAAGATTAGTTGATCATGACAATGAATTACCAACACAAATTCAAGGACGATCAATCATTTAAATACACTTTGGCTGAATAAGTGCGAACACTATTCAGACTGCCCTATAAAGCAATGTTTCTAGAACTGTCATGAATGTAATGAGTACAAAGCACGCAACGATTTGCTGCGGTGAATGCGTCGGGTTCCAAATTCACCAAATAGTCATCAGTTGCCACATCACTCAAATGTGATAAACTTGATCATTATTGGTAATGATTTTTGAATCTGCTCCATCAAGTGTGCCACAAATTCGGACGCAGACAGATCTCCAATCGTGGTACATTCAATCCTACGTGGAATGGACCATTCCATCCCGGGAGTCATAGTTTCATAGTGATTGTGATTTTGGTATTTTTCCGCAAAGTGTGGCAATCAGTAGAATTAATACTGCTCATGAAAGAATACAATCGTTACCTGACGCCAGTTTTCATACGAACGTTTTTGGGCGGCTTCAGGCATTGCATTGCTTCACGACACTCAGAACACTCGTCTATTGTTTACAATAGCACTGAACTTGTATCAATAGCATTATCCCTACGAGGGTTTTCTTCAAAACGTGCATCCCGGTTCTTCTTTCGTGAGCCCTGGTAATGGATTCAATCTGTTTGAGACGTGATGAAACGTTCATCTGGTCATATATATCAACTGTCGTGAGTCTATGCATAACAGCGGACTACGGTTAAGCATTATGATAGTGATATAAGTGTAACTGCTTACAAGGTTTCTGCTTTTAAACAATAATAGTAATCGGTTGTGGAAACACTATTGGGAATCATCCACTAGTTAGGAGTTCCCGCAAGATTGAAGCACAAAGCCATACGTCAATAAAGATGACTTTCCTGGAAGCGAAAGTAATGAATTAATAACATATATGTTACGGTATTGTGCAGCTTTTTCGTATTTACCTCGCGGTCGGTATAAATCTTTTCAAGCTAAATTTCTGAAAACCTCAACCTCAAAATGGATCCAGAAATGTTTTATTTATTTAATCTTAAATACCAAGAAACAATTATTGGAGGTGAACAGAAGACTTATTATTTTTTATACACATTTCCCAGATCACCGTTCATCCGATTATTGATTATATGATGGTTAACCTGAGTCTTCTCTTCCACAGTATTCGCCAGTTAACATGTTTGTGTACTGTCAATAAGAATCATGTGTTTTCATCATGATTCTAAATGCAATCCTTGTCTTCTTTTCCTTGGAAGTTTCTTAGAGCTTTTGAAATGAACTTCCAACTGACTTGCATTCGTTAAAGCCAAATGTCTGCAGAGTAGGTTCAATTAAAGCACTTTTGAAAGCAGTGAATACACACAGAGAAGGGAACAAATAAAATAGGATTAAAAACAATAATTGTGCTTTATATAACTGAACCCTGACAAAACCTAAATGAGCAAAAATACCTTAATCGTAAAAGTATTCTTCCACAAATCACACTCAGAATAGTCACACTCTTTTTTCACATCAATAGGATTTCTCGATGTCCTGGCGTTCACCGTAAATCAAGTCAATCAGTTACGAACAAGCATTTCGTTGAATCCCTTTGGAGTGATAATAAGTTATTCATGGAATAGTTATTAAATTTTACATAATAATCTCCATTGTCAACAATATTCTCCATATAACTGTCGAATGCTGATGATTTTAACTAAATAGTTCAACTTGGAATAACTATGTTGCTTAGATGCCTACATCCAACAAAACAAGCAGCAAAGTTTGTTTTCAATGGCGAGTTTCGTCAATAAATTAACATGTGCTTTCGAAATTTAAGTAATTTACTGTTGCTTGTTAGGCTTGTTAGAGATGGAGGGATCCCTCTATAAGATGACATTTTTGTGGTCAAACTGGAAAGGAACATATTAAGCTGAATTATTGAAGCACTAACGCACTACTTTGGGATTTCGGATCATATTACATGCGAAACCGATAGAAAATATGACACATCGTAGATTCTGGAATCAGTTAACTGAGAGGGTTTCGAGCCAGTTCTCTCCGTTATAAATTTATAGATGTCACTAGGAAACAGCACAAAATCCTTAGGCGGCCTATGAAAAAATAGAAGTGAACTTGCTTCTGACTGATATCATCCAAAATACTAATCTTTATTTTCTAATTTCGCATTGGGTTACCTTTAAATTAAGTCATCCTAAACTGTTCTTCGAAGTGAAAGCTCTATGCACATAAAAGGGAAACACGTATGATGTATTCTCCCCTTCTGGCTCGATAAATCACACAAGGGTGATGTTCGTTCGATGAGCACAATGTTCGATCAGAATAAATTCACTCGGTACGGGGGACAGAGGAAAATTGTTTGAAACGTGTACACGCAGTCGGTCAAAAGGACCACTCCAATTCGGAATGGAGTCACGTGATTCTTAGGAGGACAAAAGCCGAGAGAGAATCTCATATGATCTCACTTTTTGTTCAAAACACGGTTTCGGGGTTCAGTGGGAATTCCCTGCACGCCCCACAATCCGGATTAGTCCGGAAGTAGAAAAAATGAACAAACAACGCTCGGTGGTGAGCGGCGAAAAACGTGACACAAAGATTGAATGACCACTGCATCAGGCGATTTGATTTTCCCTGAAGGCATCATCCCATTCTCCCATTTTTGGGGTGTTCTGTTTGTAACCGGAATGCTTTTATTCTCTCTAATGGTAGGCCGGCGAATGAAGATAGTGAATTCGTGTGTAGTTTGAATAAGACCAATTGATTTAGTAAAATATGCGGAATTCCTAACAAATAGGCATTCCATTAACTGAACTAATTCAGCTTAAGTACATCGTCCGTTATCATCCTAAATAGATAATACAGAACCAATTAATAATATCACATTTTTTTATTCAGTTAGACTCTGAAATAGTAGGAATCCAATTACCCCCGGTTGGGCACATTTCACGATATCAAAATTGATTTTTAAGATAAGTTACCCAGTCTGGACGGACGATCTTATTGCATACCCACAAGGATTTTGGTGTAGCTCAGTTTATGTTTTCCAACAAATGCCGATAGTTACACAAAACCAAATGTCAGCAGTGATTCGATAATCAGCGAAGGTTTGTAAAACACCAGATGTCCTATCCTGTTCATCAACATTTGCACTGTTAAAGCATCACCGGATATGATAAAATATATAATGGATTTTAAGTTTCACATCGAGAAGAAATATGTTTAGTTGTAAAAGTTTATTAAAGTTATAAATCGGTGTGTTATTATTCTCTCCGTTATTGTTGGATAACATTGGTGACCAAAGGCTAACTAAGTAACCACTGAATTGCGTTTCTTTTTTTCTATCTAACAATTTACTTCTCACTAATACAACAAATATATTCTGCCTGTTCGTGCTTGCTCCATATTCAGAAACTAACAGTGTCCCAACTCTCGCATTTTCTCTCTCCCCGATGACTTAACTTGACAGAATCTGTCAAAGCAACTATGAGTGAAACCGTGACGGACAAATAGATGAATAGTGAAGGAGCACAAACTACTGTGTATGCGTGTGTGATTTCAGTTCTGGAATGCGGCCACTGTTGACATCTTATGGCCGTTATCATCCTCGTCAAATTCTCAATGTCTACATTCTGTCTCGCAGTGGGGATCTGCGTTCGCTGATAGGAGTAAGCATTTTTATGACAGTGCTATCATGGTTGTTGCTGTTGTTACGATATTGGTGTTGTTATCGTTCGTGTTTCTTGTTGCATTCATTGCTACTCTTATTATTCAACAAAAACAATGTCTGTATCCACAGTTTGTGCCCTGAATATTCGCAATTGATATTTAGTCTTCCCTTGGCCATCAAATGAAGCGGCTTCTTAATCTCAAGCCTCGAGAATTACCCTTTGGTGTAAACTCACATTAGGGGTTAAAGAAAACAATTATTCAAAGTAACCCAACTTTGAGCACACATATCAACAGTTAATGAAACTCGTCAACATTTATAACCATACCAAATATTGAATGTACCTAATCTACAAGTAGTTCAACATTCCCGACAATGAAAACTGCTGCCTTACGTCAAACTAGAGATTTGATAAAATATTTCTATCGAGCCGCATATGGAATAAGATGCGTTATATCATAAAACACCTCAAATGTTTACAATGAAGTAGAGCACAGACATCTTTTACATATTAGTAGGCACACATGAATATAGAGGTATGTGTAGCTGAACAAATTATCCAATAGCGTAAGGTGGCTGTGATTGTCTTGCCCCGTACTTGAGCGAGTTGAAACCGATGATCGGTTACCAAGATTTAAATAACCTAAATAGATGAAAAAAATTTCAAAATTTGAAACATTTAATGACTTGTACATCTCTTTGCTCCCTATTCATTACGTTTTGTGTGTTGTTAGCCTGTCTCATAAACAGTTTTGGGGATATGATATTTTGGAAGTAACGTAAACATGTATGCCAAAGAATTGCGGATAGTTAATGTAATCCGGATCAAGTATTGGAAAATGTTTTTTATTCAATGCGTTTTGATTTCTTGTATCTTTAAAATAAAAGAAATGGACGTTCAAAATGAAAGCAACTTCAACAATCAGTTATGGGGGTAGAGAGTGGATTTTGGTCATGATGTTGCTCCGCACGACCATCTAGATTGTGCTATTTAAGTGGTTCTGATGTGACTTTAGACCGGAATATTATGGGGGCGGATGCTGCTGCGTGGTTCGACACAGTGCAATGGTATATGCCACCACAATAACTGGTCCATGGAAGAAATCAATTTTTGAATTGGCTTTCGAATTTGTATTCTATATGCTTTCTATGTCGTCTATAGTGGCTTCGTTTTACATGAAGGAAACTGGTGGTGTGAATGTTTCATCGAGATCAAACCTATTGATATCAGCAGTTCTTTATTTCGTAACTATTAGCAAAGAGGTTACACTATCGGATAATGGTAAACACAGTGAATACATCTTGCGTAACGTTTATCAGTATTTTGCTTTGTTTCATCTCAGAAGCTCAGACGGGATTTTTTTAAAACCAAAAATTTCGGCGATCTCTTCATTCGATAGGTTTGTTTAAATGAACTTACCGAGTGTTCGATTTAGTTGTAATGGCCTTAGTCTGGATAGTAGTTAGTGTGAGTTGCAATTTAGTGGTTTCTGATTATGAAGCGGCAATGCTTTATTCACGACATAAATAAGTAAGATGAAAGCACGGGCTTTTTAGCACGGATTATATCCTTGGGTCTTAATACTGGTCCACACAGCTGTTTTATTGTGTACCCTCTACATCCAGTGTAAATAACGACAAATAGCCGGAGCTCTCAGATTTCAAGTCCTCCAGTTTCGTTGGCTGCAGACATCTGCAAAATAGTCCCAAAAAGAACCTTCGCCTAAAAGGGATTGACTGGTTTTCATAGGCCTTTCACTTCGAGAGCTTTGCTTCCATTTAATGAAAAACGGGAAGGGGTAAATTCTGCCTTGAGGTCGCCGCGACTCGTAGTCCACGAGGTACGAATGCAGTATACTTTCCGACCAACTAGTGCACCTGATTGGCAACATATTATCCATTATAGCTGATAATTAAAAACCAATGATATGAGGTGGCAAACTAATGTTAACATTTTTCCCCCTTATTTTGAGCTTTCGCATTCCACAACAATAAAGAGACTGCTCCAAGTAACAAATAATAGTATATTGGTATTACTGTTAGTATAGCGCCTTGATTTCTTGTATTTTGAAGGTTAAAGGAATAATACCATTGTTAACCCTTGGTTTTGGTGGCTCATTTGTAAGTGAAGTTCTTTGTTCTCATTTATTCATTACTTTTCAATTTCATCGTCATGGTAGAATGACCAGTGACCAGTGATTTTTTCAGTCGGATATTCTCACAATTTAGAATGCTCAATTAGACCTGCTCAGTTCTTACAAAATTTCAACACACGCTTCTGCAGTTTGCGAGCTCATCCGAAAACGACGTTCTAACCCCTTCATTTTCTTGTCTTTTTGACCTCAGCGGTAGTTGATCGATCGCAGTTGGATTTCTTGGAAAGAATGAAGTTTTAGCAAACGTGGCATTTTTAAAAAAAATACCTTCGTTTGTGCTCGATTTATATTACTGGTCCTAAATAATGCATAACTCTTGGTAAACCATCTGATGAGGTGCAGCGCTCTTGTATATTATATGCAGCTTTAAACGAACTGTTGTCAAACTTTAAAGCTGTCGATGAGCATTTCGTATTCATTCTAATTATTCATCCCCGTAAGAAAGACTTTTACTTTTCTCTGACGGGCACTGTGTACGTTAAAATAAAAACCAAATATAATCCGGCTGGCAAAATAAAACGGCAAATAAATAGGCTTCCAGCAAGTTGATATCTACATCCCCTTGGGTTTAGTGCTGTTACTGCTTTCAAACAACAGCAGTGTGCGTCAGTCAGTCACTCTCTGAGCAGACCTAACCTCCTTAGTACGCCACGGAAAAAAATAATTCAGACGTTCGCGGATCGTTGGGCATTAAACCTGATGCATAGTTGTCAACGAGTTAGGTTGTACCCTATCGGTGTACGGGAAGTCAGGTAATCTCTGTGGGGGAAACAGTGAATACGGCCCAAGTTTTTAAGGCACTCAACATCTCCATTAGGATAGTATTATTCACCTATGTGATACGGTGTGTGAGAGACTAACCAAATCAGTCATTTGGCGACTTGCTTCCGTTTTCAAATGGCGTTATGTTTCTGCGCGAATCATTTAGAATGAAAAAGACGAGCACAAATGGTTGCATAAATCAACAAACAGTTCTTGGTTCAACGACGCAGAAATATCCGTTAATCGCAGTAAGTAAAAAGATCTAATAAGCGTCGGAATACGTGCCTAATCAGGCTCACGAAGCCGATCAGGAATAAGCTCTGTTCAAATCCTGGTGCCAGTTGTTCCGTTGCTCCGTTCAGGGAAAGATTGTTTCTTTGATTCCGACATCTTTCTCGGACCAATCACAATCGTAACTAGGAGAACAGCTTTTCCGATGTTCTTTACTGCCCCAGAAACGTGCATTAGTATTTGTATAGCTTTTGCAAGCTCAGATATGTTTACATTTCAGTTAAAAATTGTATACTGATCGTCACACCGGAGAACATATGGAAGTATAAATAAATTCGATAGAGTACTGTGTAAAAAAATAAATGTCTGTAAAGTTTGATTCACTCAATTAAAGACTGACGCAATCCATTTATAACTAATTTCTTGTTGGTCAAGATGCGAGCCAGATATGGTACAGTTGAGTTTTTAAAAATGTTTATTCGGGAGAGTAGGTACCGATAAGAGGAACGAGTGATCAATGAGGAGCGACAAGAAGATAAGTCAGAATGCAAACGATGGATGGGAAATCTTAGTGGCAAAGGTCATACATATGGCCAAAATTAAATTCTGTGATTAACGACTAGGCAGAAATTAAAGATGCACGGCTTATTATCATTAATCCAAGACGGACAGTGTTAAAGTCTTGTTTCAATAGACCGAGAAACACTACAGGGGAGCAGTAAAGTAAAATAGGGAGAACGCATTATTTAACAAAAGAGAACAAAACGTTTTGGGGAGTGCGAAATTATATGAGCTTTCGGAGCTGAAACGAGAGACACCAAAGTTTTCCCATACAGTTCTGAATGTGTGTCGACCACCAGAGAACATTATCGTTGTAACACTAAGATATGTGGCTGAGATCACTCTAGACAAAAGATTACCATTAAGGGTTACAGCGTCTGACGAGAATGTAGAGCGGTAAGAACTAAAAATACACTCCAAGCACTTGGATGTGTTAGGATTAAGGCCAGACTGGTTTGAAGACTATTCGATTTGGGACAGATTTTCAGTGAAGGCAGAAACGTCCGAAGAAGAAGAAACGGGGTGACATAAAGTGACATCGTCAACATACATTGGATATGAGCAAGGTGTGGAACTGAAAGTTCAATAATTAAAGCAGAGAAAAGATACGGAGAGAGGACAGCACCTTGGAGAACACAAGCATTATTGACTAGAGGACTTGAGGTATTCCTGCCCAGCTTTGTGCACTAAGTTCTTTCAGTGAAATAATCAGAAAGCCATGAAAGCAGCTGTCTTGGGGTGCCAAAAGATTCAAGTTTAAAAAGGAGGAATGATCAGGATACAGAATCAAAGACAGACGAAAAATGGAGACAAACGCAACGGAAAGATTTGGCAGAGCTGTCCAATGACTTGCTTATAAAATTAACCAGAGTAGACATAGCATCCAAAGTGAATCTGTTGACTTTATACGTGAACTGAAGAGGATCATGGGGAATGGTGACAAGTGACTGTAAGCAACTCAGGATTGCATTCTCAGTCAACTTTAGAACTACAGATGTCAGAGCGACGGGGAGAAAACGTTTTGTAAGAACGGTTAGGAATAAGGTCTTTGACATTCTGATTACGGCGGGGCCTTTGAATTTCGGCCGTGCTTTTCGAAATTGGACAACTATTTACGTTTTTTACAGTGGATACTATTGACCATACACGTTCACATCACCTCACCATTTTTTTCAAGGTCAGATGCTGACCTACAACTTATACCTCATGAAATCTTTCTGTTTTCGCGAATGACGTTGAAATCTCAGCTTCTTCTCAGTCCGTGAGGAATCGTTACAAACGGTTGAGAAATAAACGGCAAGGTCATCATAAAAAGCATCGCGCTGACTGTTAGGATGCTCTCCGGCGAAGTTCTATCAACAGGATGACCACTCCGTCCATTTATTCGAGTAAGGTTCGCTCACTTGTGGGAAAAATCGATGAGGTCCGGAATCTAGTGCAACAGAAACAATGCAAAAGTGTGGGAGTCATTTTACTTCAGGAAAGCTGGATACATCCAGATATTGAGGATGATATGGTCGGAGTAGACGGCTTTGATATTTTTCCGATTGATCGGATTGTGAAATTTCGCATCAGTGGTGGCAGAGTGGTCACTCTCGTAAATCAAAGTTGGTGTAAGGCCATTCGTTTGATTCTCTCCTACTCAACAAGTAAAATTGCCTGTACTTTTGTTTGCTGTAAGCCCCGTTTTCTCAGCAGATTTAGCTTCATTTAATTTGTGAATATTTATATTGCCCCTGATACACTCGCCCCCGACTTAAGACTATTTTCTGATACTGTAGTGACGCCATTCGCCAGTTGTATTGACCAGTCCTTATGCATTACCGCTAGTGACTTTAATCGCTTTGATACCTCCTTTTTAATCACTCTAAGCGTAGAGAACATTGTCAATTTTCCTATCCGTATCAGTATCCTTCTTGATGGCATTTATATAAATAGTCCCAATGTGTTTCACGTTTTTAAATGACCCACAATCAGTACTTCTGACCACTGTACCATTTTTCTTTACCCCAAAATATGTTGTAAAACTAATCACTGCCTTCATACACCACCCACTTCTAGTACGCTACGGAACGTGTCCCGACTGTGGGACGCAGTTTCTTCTACCTATTGTGTTCTGTGTTCTTCCATAACCAGCTGTCTTCTTCTTGTGAACACCTTCCCGATTATATTAATTTCTGCTATGACCAATGCTGTCCTGTTGAAACTATTTATATTCAAACCGAAAGGTTTTCCTCCCCTCTCTTAAGCGACTTCCTCGGGCTAAAGAGACGGCATATATGTCCGGCAGGCGTAACAGTGTCAAAGAGCTCTCTGTTCTGGTTAGAGCAGAAGTAACACGCCTGAACGGAACGTACATCGCGACTGTTTCGGGCAACAAAAGCTTTCGTGAGATGTGAACTACCTTGCGGAAACTCAGTGGCTCACGCATCAGTTCTTATCCAAACGTTGAGGAAAATAACCGTCAGTTTACTTCTGTACCTGCATCTAGCTCCCTCCCTCCGCCTTTTCCTACCCATGATGCACTTAAACCTGTTTCTCCGGACGAGATCCTCCAAGTTTTGAGAAGAATAAAGGCCAATAAAGCTCGTGGTCCCGCTGGATTAGCACCTCGTTTATTGAAAGCTTGCGCCCACCAGCTTGTGACACCTATTGCCGAATTGTTCAATACTTGTTTGTCATCTGGAACGATCTCCGATTGTCGGAGGTCAGCCCGGATCAGACCAATCCCAAAGAAAGGATCGTCAAAGTACCGTCCTATCGCCTGCACATCTGTGTTGCTGAAGGCTTTTTTGCTGCACCGCATGATACCCCAG
>UZAN01044612.1:0-27504 GCA_900618425.1 Echinostoma caproni | reverse complement strand
CAGTCTTGTGAAGGAAAAATAGATCGAAGGCGAAAAGCGCTCATGTATCTACCAATCCCCCGGGATAAAAATAAATTGTATTGCATAAATAGTGAAAATGGGTACATATTGGTTGTTTTAACACAGAAAAAATGATGATTCATGATTGGTTCAATACCGATAGTTCGTCATTGTGAGCAGAAGTATAAAACGAAGTGCACAAAAAGCATTTATTTATCTATGGAAAAACTTAGGCCTTATAACTGCTTGCCTGTTCTACTTATAAAAAAGCTGATAGCAAGCATTGGTTTTATCTTAAGATGTTCACTTTTCTTCTCAGATAACACATATTCAACAATGTTTCTATGAGTAAACTTTATGGACACTCAGGTTCCCTTAAATAACGCCTTTNTACACGTGGTAAGTTGATGTACAATTCTAAAAGGATGCTTGTCTCTCCAGTCGCTATATTTATCCCTCTTTTGTACAAACGAAGACAAACGTTTTGTTAAACTATATCCACAGGATTCATTGTGGATAGAATGATTAGTCAACCGAGGGGGTACAGTGCAAATATTTAGTTTCTGTCAGCTGGTGAATGAGTTCAACGTTAATCTTTCTATTCAAGTGAATTACTTTTATTGCTTTCAATGTATCCCAGTACCATTGTCACGCAACTTATAAGGTGTGGCTCACTCGGAATGTAGTTTATTTTGTTTAAAAAAAGGGCAGTTTATTGCGATGTGATGGGGTTTAGATAGACCCGATCAAATCGGTGACCGGTGAAGACTGAGGCACCAATCACTTTGTGGAGTTCACAACAGAATGCGACTGGTTGGATTCATTTGAAGTTACTCCCTGAAGTTGAGAAGGTATAATTGTTGTTGTTTCAGCAGCTATGAAGATAGTGAACAGGTCACTGGATTCCCACGGTTATCTGTCGGTGCACATAACTGGATTGATCTGTTTAAGGAGGATCCTAAAGAATGATGAAGACCCGGAGCTGCAGAATAACTACCCTCTTTGAGGAAGATAATAAAGCAAGCTTTTCCAATTTGTAAAGGCTTCAGCCGGTCGCTCTTTCAATTTTCGATAATATCCATAACCTTCTGGAATTCTCCTCCAGCTACTGTGTCGAAGGAGATGACTTACGCTGATTTCAGTGAAGATAAAGAACGCAAAAGAGGATATATTAGCCATCGGTACGTTTGACTGTTCAACTAAATGCCTTCTGTGTGGTAACACTACACCTTTTTAGTGGACATACTGTTATTTGGACATTAATTCTTTTCTGTATTGTGGCATGCGGATAAAAAGTTAAATAATCTTTCAACGATGCTTTTTTCTTCGAACATTATACCACTTAGGAATTATGTTAGGTTTCCTTTCGGCCGAAGTTGCGAATAAAAGAAAACAATGCCCATCGTTATATAAACATAAGCGAAAATTATGAGAAAAACATTTGACTCTGGTTTGTGAAGGTAGAATATCAGTGATTTTATTGCTCGATATTTAAGTGTCCAAAACGTCCCCCAAATATGCCTAGGATTTTTTCCTGTTCGATTGGCTGATTTTGAAGTGGAAATTGTTCGTTTGTTATATCATTGCTGTTAGAAAAAACTGACAAAAGAATGCAGTTTTAGACAATTGTACAAAGCATTCATTTTGTGCGCAGATTGATATTGATCAGTCTATTTGCCTTGAGTTGTTCTTGGTAATGGCCGGGGGAGTCGCTATGAGTTACATTGCAGTTAAACCATTCCATAACTGACAGATGTCAGTAATCGGTGAGATGCTAAAAAGAGTTATCTCAATTTTTAAAACAAGTGAACAAGATGTCGCTATTAGGACAAGTCATGCATTATGCACGAATTAGACCGCGGAAACCGAATATCAGTTCACCGAGTCACACACTAAGTTTTCCGCAAACTAACTCGATAACAAAGCAGACAGATGTACGGTCCGTTTAAAGAGAGGGAGTGCCATGAGCTACTCAGCGGATATCGTAAGCAGGGAAATATAGGACGAAAAAATATATTCAATCGTTGAGCATTTATCTACATGATCAAACAGTTCAGCCAAGTCCCAGTAAATACAGGTTAGACGCATTAAACGATTTACGAGGAATGGTATTTTTCTTATATGAATTTTGTTTGGTGTTTAGGCTCTTGGAATAATTACGAGTTTGGAACCAATGTTTGATGGTCTCGGCAGAACACAAACCACTGATGTCCTCATTATGCATCTACACGCTTGATCGATTGCAAAACTGAAAGAACTAAGAACTCAACGGACAAAATAAGGAATCCTAGACGGATAACAGCACAGGACCAACTTGATTGGAGAATGGCTGTTTCAGTTCAGTCAAGCCTAAATTTTGGCATAAAGTTTCTTTTTGCTAGTAGTCAAACTTATCTAAATGATTCATGAGACGATGGTTGTCAATTAAAAAAAATCAAATGAACGTCTCTGACCAAATGGGTAAACGAAAGGAAATCCAGTAACGCATCACGACTGCTTTGACGGTGGTGAAATATCTGCACCATGCATGTATTGCAGCGGTTTTAGCTCACGTTAATTCAGTTGAATTCGGGTTCTCAAAAATACACTTCCGGTTAGCTGTGTACACACGCCTGATGACCATTACACAAGTTATCAGTTATATGATACCGCATAGTTGTAAAGTTGCTCTGCACTCACGCGCAGGGATAAACGCAGATTTCCTAACGAAAACGAAATCCTTCACGACTACACTTGTGTTACTTCTCTGAATCCAGTTTAACCAGGGTTTTTGTGATCACTGGCAAAATGTAAGCGATTTAATCTCTTACTGTTTGCGATTCGACACCCCAACACGTAAGGTCAATGTTTCTGGTTTGGAAAGCTGCACGGAAGATATTCCTAATTGCCAGTTTCATTACTGTCTTTGTTGAGCATACTGGGATGTGATATGTAAGTTGATGAAACAATGAATACAATGTACTTCTATTGAGGTTAATGGACCTTATTTTTGTTATGGCTGCATTTTCTATTTTGTGATTGAAAATTGCGGTCAAAATGACTACCGTTTTCATAAACACTTATCTCTCTTGGTTTATTGTCATTCGAGACCTACGATGCGTTACTTTATCTCAAGCGAGATATGGACCGTCAATGAAGCTTTTCGTTGCGTGATGAAATTAAAAAATAAGCAACTGTGTAGCCCTCCTCTCTGTAAAGCTGTAGTATATCTGTTACTTATTTTGCTTTGATCGGCTGCTAATGTAATGTAACTTGGTCTCATAAAATTAATTAGGTCTCACGAAATGTTGGTCTAAGAAACATCCCTCCGAGTGAGCCGGCTTTTATCCTCGGTTAATCAAGTGTGGATTGGAAGGCAACAGCACCAGTGTGCGGGAACATGATTGTAAGTAGCTCCCCAAGTGGTAATTCACGATTCAGTGATTGTGGAACCAGTTTAGGGATCCGTACACCTTGTAGTTGCCCAGCTTTTTATTTTCTAAGGTTTGGGCGATGTGGTACGTTCATTATGACGTAGCTCTCTTCATTATTCACAAGTCATTCAAATAACTTGTTTATACCTCGATCACATTGAAACTCGCATAGTTTTACAGTTTAGCTGTTGTTCAGATCTGTGGTTAATGACGAATACCTCAGCTGGTGGGAGTCACAGACGAGAGTGTGGTAAATGATTGAGACCAAAGAGTTTAAACATGCCTTAAGGAATGCAGTACATCAGAATCCAGTCACTGAATAGTAAAACCACATAGTATCACAGTTCGTTGAAGAATTTCTCATAAAAGCCTTTGTCTTTTTCCACAGTACTATATGTCGACTCAGGTAGATGATATTTTTTATGCATGTTGCTTGGTTGCGCTGCAATAAGGTTGAGGGAATTCCTGCAATTCACTCTGTTTGGATTAGTTATATTACGTATAAGCCAAACCATGCGCAAACCTGTTACCGTGATGCAAAGTGGTGATAGCCGAAAAAACAATCTTCGCCATGCTAATGAGATAGATCAGTTCTGGCATTGTAAACCGACTGATTAAATATTCTCTTTGAAAAATCAGAAACTTCCTTTCCCTTTGATCTATTTAAAATAACCATGTTATGCAACATAATCAGGATTGACAGCGCGTATAAGTGTTGCACGCTCTCAATCAGCAATATGTGCTGAAATTGTGTTGGTATGTTACAATAGGAATATGGTATGTATGTTCTAAACCGGTAAGATTGATAACAGGGTGAGGGACTGAGGGACATAGTGGTAAACCGCAGCACAGATAACTAAACACGTGAGGTGCAGGAAATGGCTCTTAGTTATATGAAATACTTTCAATTAGTGCTCAGCACAGTTCAACACAGTTTTCTGTTGTTACACCGGTGAAAGTTGTACTCCGCTTCTAGATGTCTTGTTCGTTTTTGAATGCGGTGAGAACTCACCAACTGCCTATTAATGTGCGCACCAAACATCATATTCATGATTGTGAGGAATACCTCACTAAACTCCAGTGAAAACGTACTCTGAATACAGGAAAGTACTGACGTCTTTCTCGTGAAAATATGGCGATGGTGTCTCCGGTTGGGCTTAGTAATTGCTATTTTGTGATCCAGGTAGAAGTTACGACGGTAGCGTATGTGGTGTATGTCCACTGTTCTTGTGCCATCGACCGGGTTCACTGTGATGCATAAAAGTTAAATCATTTGATTCCTGAATGTTTTGCACATGGTTCTATTTATCCCGCATGCTCACCGTAGTCCTTGATCATGGATCGCTGATATACCCTGATGTTTTCCGTGTATTTTATTCAGACCATTTCAGAAACCCGATGCTTTTCTGATGGTTAACGTTGACTCCGTCCTAATCCCTCTTGTGACACGTCCCTTCACCCATCCATCCACCACTCCATTTTTGTTTGGAAACCACACATAAACAACTAATTATATCTACCAATCCAATCCACACACACGTTAAACGTTATGCAAATGTGATATGCCTTTAATCCATTTATATAACTGTATTGGTCAGATGAGGAAGTCATTGAAAACGAGCTTGTTCGCTATTTCGTTGTTTTTTTTTCTGATTTATTTGTATTGTGAAAGCGTTAATCGTGTTGTATTGTGATACAATGTATGTCTGCTTGGCCGCCTTGTTCCAAATATATAGTTTGACCTAATTTGACCTGCATTCTCCAACTGCACTCACTCCTTTATTCTAGTGTATGGGGTTTCGCCAAAGAAACCGACTCGAATATATCAAATAAAAATGATTCTCTGAAACTTTCAATATATAGACCAGCCTCGACTGAAAAGCGTCCAATCGCTCCGGGAGAGCTATTTGGCTAAAACATTGGTTCGTCCATGGAAAAATAACGGTACCTTTCGCGGTTCTTTGTTCACCAATAATCTAACTCTCTAAAGTAGCTCGCCTCTTGCTTCCTCAGGTGCCCAGGCAGTCGAAACTTCCCTTTCGGTGAACATAATCATGACGTCCGCCATTCTGAGTACCTGAAGGGAACTATGTAGATTTCACATAAGAAAAAGCTCCAAAAATAATTAGAAAAAATATTTGGGAGTATGCAATCACCTTCAACTTTATGTTGTTCGCGATGGACTAGTTTTCATTACGTAGCCGTTCCTTTGCTCAACTACATGTTCAGCTCCCCCCTAGTTGTTCATTCAACATCGAATGGCTTTACTAATCGTCAAATGGCACAGCACTATTCACTTGGCTCAACTTGATAACGTATATGTCCACATTCAAAATTGATGACCAAGATCAATTCTGCTCATTTTGTGCTACCTTTTTAGTCATATGTCTCCTGTTCCAAAAGTCCCAACTCTTCGCCCTTCTACATTGTTAGCTATTAGTTAATCCCAAAGAAAGTTCGAATACATCAATCAAACTAAATCACATTACGATGAGCTAACTGTGAATAGCTTCATCCAAATCTTCCTCAATGATAATAGTGCGTTCCGTTTCCGAGTTTACACGCAAAACTGGCAGTTTCCGTTATTATTATGATTACGTTCTGTTTCCATCACCCTGGCTTGTTACGAAGCCTGTGTAGCCTTTTTGGGCGGTATCAGAACTGCTGTAATTAATCCTGAATGTACAGTTCAATGGAGCCCGATCGCGACAAGCCTAATATCTATACGGTCACCTGAATTTCTCCGCACTTACGGAATAGGAACAACAAAGGTTGTTCACAACTGATCGTAGTGAGTGTGGTCTAGAACTTAATTTAACTTCTGTTCGTTTGTGTACTTGCACTCACCTGAACTGATCCAGCGAATCTGTGAAAAACGCATCTCGGAAGAGGAGGTTTTGTTTGACACGTATATGATCAATGGTGCTTGACGATTAAAAACGAATACTATTTCCGTCATATTTTCTACTTCAATCACTGTCTTATGGACTATGCCCAGAATGTGTTTGTTAGAGCTTAAAACAAACGAAATGACTTAACTTGTGAGAACCAAATCTCTGACCGAAAAATAATTCTTCACCTGAGAGTTGTTGAAGACCTCATTGAGTCTTGAAGCAGATAAATAATCAAGCATTTTTTCATGGAATAACTATATCAACAAGTGGACGTTTAACACCAACCTCGTATACGTCCTAAAACAGTTGACTTTGAGGTTGTTTGCTATGACTGCCCAGTTTGTGTTGCCCAGAAATTAAAATATCTAGTTGTAGAGTACCATTTTTCAACCTTGTTCCATTCCTGTATAAAAAGAAGTAGATAGATAGCATTAAAAATTATATATACTCAAAAATGTTCCCTATTTTATATGTTGCGGTTTCTAAGAGATAGTTCATTTTCATCCTGAAGCCATTACTCTCACGAATGTGGAGACTACAGCTGTTCAAACAAAATTTCCATCTTATTTATGTCGCTGCAGTTTGATCCATTAGCGTCTAGGGATAAAAACACCAAGGAGTAGTGGCCTCTTCGATTTGGGTGGGGAGGGGGGGTGATGAAAATATTTTGGGCAAGCTAGGAAAACATCCCCGACTAGTCGCATCAGAGCGTGTAGCAAATTCTTCACATAAGAATAGATAGCCCTCGAGAAGAGTACTCGGCTTTTTATTTCCACACACACCCACACGAAGGCAAATACTCATTGTTTTAGCGGTAAGTGCGTCACAATGATGATAAATCCGTCTGTATTTATGTTGAAAGCATGTCTAGAGCTCAGAACTGTAATAAAGGTGAAGGATAAACAAATTGCATTAAACTGGCATCGAAAAAGTGGACAATATACATATATTTATCGAACTCGTGTGACATGATACTCAATTTATAAATATATTTCAGTGTCGAATGTATTATTTGCATATCAATAGCCATGGGTGAAAAGCATTTATGACGAACTATATCTCCGAATGTGCTGTTCCTAATTCCCTGTATCAGTATTTGAATTGGTGCGACTCAGAGAGTCAGGATGAAATTTACAGTAGTTCGAAAGTTGTATCATGGTTTGATTCGATGGAGGCAGACACAAAATACATGCCATATTGACTTTTAGCGATCTATGGAAGATTATATACCTGATGTTTCAGGGGCTCAAAACTTTGTATGAAATCTTTCGGTTCATAAAATATCTTGTTATGGAAATGTTTATTCCTTCGTTACCATTAATCTTGACACTAAAAATAAAAGTTCATCTTTAGGTTTTCAAATGGGATCAATATTTGTGGATTAGAACAAAAGAAATTCGCCCGGTGTTTTTGAAGCTTTGCTCAGAAATCTGCATTTTCTTGAAATCGATAATCACAGAAGAGACCAATTTATAACTTTGCTGTGGAAAACGAAGTTAAACAGCAATTCTTCGTTACGAAGCTTGCCGCTTTTTTCATAATTTCGAATGAATAAATTAGCAATTCATATATGGTAAATATGAATTTGTTGAAATAATCCCACAGAGCACATTTCAAACCAAAACAACAGAGTGGCGAACAAGCTCGTTTTCAGAGATTCGTATTCATGCCAATACATCTCAATATATATCACTACTTGGGAATAAAATTGTCATGGGAAAATAAAATAAAATAAAACAGATTACTAAAACCGATTTCATCGTGAGACCGGAAATCGGGTTCACCACGATCACATGTTTGTTTGTCCACTCATCCGACCATCGAGATTACTCACGATGCGGTTTGTATGGGGGGTGGGCCAGGGAAGCTTAAGCGCTTGCACAAATTGTTTTTGGGCACACAGAGGGGGTTTGTGCAGACGAATACCTACCGCTTCTGCCGTAGCCAACATCCGACAGCGAACCTGCCTCGATAATCGCCCGCGAACTTTATACAGGGGTCGGAAAGCCTCGCACACGTTCACGGTATGATTTGTTTCAGCTAGGTGTGAAACCACTGCACTGGTTAGTGACTTAATTTTATTCCCAAGTAGTGATATATATTGAGATGTATTGGCATGAATACGAATCTCTGAAAACGAGCTTGTTCGCCACTCTGTTGTTTTGGTTTGAAATATGAATTTCATTTGTGTTGCGCATATCCGTGGACCCATTAGATTGCCCGCTATCAGTAATCCCGTTGACGTTTGATATCAGAATCGACGTCTATCAACAGGAAAAGCACCTGAGCAGAGGAACAATAACACTTGGGACAGATGAATCCGTGCCAAAACTGTTCTGACATTGTGTAAAAACCTGTCAAAAAATCCGTTTTGTGTTACCCTTTATCAGAACGTACTACTCGAATCCTCCAGTATTCATCAATGGTCATACTTGTCTGGATGTGGGTATATGCAAGGACGCAGTCAATCGCAATCGAGGAGTAATATTACTTCTAATAACAATTACCAATACTCGCACCGCCGTAGGGAAAACCCTGATACCATAAACTAATTATAATTTAGTCCAGTTGCGCAGATGAAAATCAACGAAGCCGTTGATGCCGAAGCGTGCGTAAGGCCTGTAATTTCAATAAGTGTCACTGTTGGATTTCAAAGCGACAGAAATAAGATAATGTGTGGTTCAAAACCATATCTTAGTTGTGTATCAATTGAATTCACTGTATAATAATTGCGCAATTCTTCCATTTTCTTCTCGTTGTTTGTCCAAAACACTTAGTTATCTCCGTCTGGCACCATGATGTTTCCAAATCGATTTACCTGACCTTTTGCAGCGATGTCTGTCTGACTTTTATTGTATCTTTCATTGGCAATGTTAGTCTGTCGGAATTTTTTGTGTTTAATTGATTGGTTTGGTGAGGTGTTTTATTTCCAATCGGCAAGCAATAATTACTGGTGAAAATAAACCGAGACGTTCACGGGATTGCCGCATGAGGTAGGCCGAGATTTTCGGCCTACGTCTTTGCCTTTATAGATCAAAATAAGTGTCGTTGTGCTCAACAAGCACCAGATAGCATATGCTTACAACGGTGCGCAAAACAAGCCATCAAGGGCGTAATCAGCAATGTTTGTGGCTAAACTCGGGGTAAATTTGACTACTTGCAAATCAGTGGTTTCACACCTAGGTGAAATAATTGTTATTGCAAATGTGACTGAAACTGTCAATCCTTTTTCTTTGAAAGGTAGGTGAGCAAGACAGGTTTGCTGTTATTTCTTGGTTACAGTGCAGTTTGCAGAAGTTCCCGTGGGCAATCCTCCTCGGTGTGCGCAAAAATAATGTCTTACATCTCATAAGCTTCCCTGTAGCACCTCATAGTACGTCAATCTTAAGTTAATCGATGGAAAAACTACTGCGAGATCAGTGTGAATTCCGCAGTTTGGAAACTTTCCCCTATCCGAAAGTGATAGTATATTGTTCGTTGTTTATTCAGTGATGTGCAATTCTAGGATATATAGAAATTCTTATCGGACATATTTTATCACTGTTTGATAAAATGTCTGCGGGTATTTGCAAGAACTTGTTTATCATGTTAATCAGTGTGCAAAGAAGCTCCCATGGCCGTCTTGATTGCTTGATCCCACTCCAATGGAACACTCGTGGAATTATCTCGGCAAAAAGGTGGTCAAAAACAGATTAGAAGATAGAGTAAGACTGTATGCACGGGACAGTTGATAATGAAGTGAATCTACAAAACATTTCGGTTGTATCGCACAATTTACGGGGAGCTCTATTGGCGAGCAATCCGCATATTGGGATATATTCGGTGATCAGCATATGATTTATGCGGTGCAGTAACTGAAATCTGGTGGTGATTTTAAAAGAAAGAACTTCGATATTTATAGCTTTTTACCGTACTTTGACAAAACAACTACACGCTTCAGCCGGTTCGGTGTAACTCTGTCGTAAAATGCGAGATTGTGGATTTCGTTACTGAAACTTTATATTGTTATGTGAATTAAATTAACGCGGTACCTCAGAAACAATGGAGATATCACTATGGATCACGTTTGATGCAAAATGTGTTTATAAGTCAATTTAAAAAGAGTTCGCGTTTGAAAACTCATCACGGATCGCTGGTTAATACCAGACGACTCTATCGTCGACAGCACTAAGTTGAATGAAATCACCAAACGCACGATAGACAACGGAAATGAAATATTCTAATGAAAAGAGGGAAGTTTTTGGTACAATACGTTTGAGGAATCTTGTATGTAAACGTAAGAACGAGGTATTTTGGTTTCCGGTATATATATATATATATATATATATAAATTAGGTATTTTGTCCATATTTGTGTGTTTATTTAAGGACGCAGATGAAAGAATAAAGATGAATTGCTTTGTTTTACTAATTAGAGTGACTTTGAGCTTAATTAGTGCGAAAAACATTTTGAAGTATTTAATTTTTTCCATTCTATCAACTTTCAATTCTTCAGTCACATACTGTTGATTTGCATTGGGCACTAAATACAGCTAGCTGTAAGTTACAGAGGATTATCATCGATTTGGATATGAAAAATCTGGACCGCCATAGGTTTTATTACGAACTGTTAGTTTAGATACAGAATATAGAGTGACTTAATTAATCTTATTATTCTTCTGTTTTTCAGCTGTGCCATTCGCTGAAGCGCTTTAGTTGGTTAATTTAGTTCACAGTATAAAAATCGTTCACATGGGGCTCAGTAGAAACATATTTGTATACACTTTTGGAATAATCTGCTATTTATAGTTGAATTATTTAGTCAATAGCTAGACATCTAGTGGAATAAAATGAACGTTTTATGAGAATATATATTTATAATATACATTGATCAAAACAGTAAATACATAATACTTTATCAATGATACCCTTTTTACCCAAACACTCAAGATAATACACACTAAACTATGATGGCCTCATTGTGACAAACCTTTTTCTCATGAACTGTTCCGTGAGCTTACACTGCTCTGCAAATGTGTAGAAAAATATAATGGACAGAATCAGTGAATTCGGTTTAACTTCATTCTGATGTTTTCATCGACTGGGTCGGAACTGCTTAAGTTAATTTCCTCGGTACATTTTTTGTATCTTTATAACATTTTCAGATACAGGTCTTTAAGTTTCAGGTCTTCATTATTTTGAGTCTTGTCTTTTGAATAGTCTTGTGGGTTGATTTTCTCAATCCCGTTTAATCTTCATAGATCAGTCTTTCGCTTTTGTCAAGGTCCGTGTTTTTATGTAATACAGATTATTTTACAGTGAATAGTTTGGCACAGTCCGAAATCAGACGCGTGTGAAATACATTTTTGTCATGTCTGATTCTAAAAAAATGAAAACGAGATAGGCGATTCACAGGACCCGTTTTGACTGCACAAAAAGCCAGAACAAATAATCACAAGTTCACTAAATGAGAGACCTTTCTATCCAGACTGAAAGAGAACACAGGATCACATTAAAGCGTCCCCGTCTATTCAGGACGAGTTTCACTATGAACCTGACCTTGAAGTTTTAATCCCAACTGTACTCATCCACTTTGTAGGTGTGTCAACTGTTTCACTGATTTGACATGATAAAAGCACTTTTGTTGATAGGCAATTTTTGGCTAGAAGCGAATTACTTGTGGTGTAACATCAATGAGTTTGAAGACTCACAATCACAAGCTGTTTAGTATTCTACAACACAAGTAAATCCGCGGAATTCTACCTTATCCAAAGCACCGTAAACCTGATAGTTCACCTTGAAAACATTAAATTTGGTGCAGTTAACGAACTCAATGCGTATATCTTGATTGTAAAAAGAAATCAAGAGTCATGAAAACAGAGATATGGCCAGCATACAATCAATACAGCAATATCTAAGCTGACGGTAATAAAACTGTTCCATATAACGTGTGAGAACTCGGATAGGCAGATGATTCGTCCGTAGATGTTACCAACATCAGAGATGAGAAACACCACAATGGATCTGTAATGTATTCGAGTTATGCGAGTTACCGGCCGTAACACAAGAGCTACACGCTCAATAATACTGTCCCACAAAGGAAAATTACCACGAGCACACTCACAAGATCAAACAAAGGAAGAAGTTTATTCTCGATGTGAGCTAATACAAATATTTGCAGGACCCAAGAAAATCAAAAACTGTACAAACAAGGACAGTGTGAAGCAGGGTAGACACTTGTGCAAATCACAATCTTTAGGCGCAAATAAGGGAAAAATGAAGATATCAAACAAAACAAAAAATCTTCTGGGTGGTTCTTCGTCACTCCTGATTGACTGCGTTCATGTTCTCCTGTCCGACGACGTTTCATAGGTCTGCAAAACACGGAGAACGGAACTGATAGTTAGGGCGAATTAGTTGAAATTTTGGGAAATTATGCATAAAATATGGTCACACGCAATCTTTAATGCTATTGATTTCATCAAAGGACTGTGAAAGACGACTCCTGAAGGAAAAATAGGTTATTTTCTGATTCAAAATGCGGCTCCCTCTTGGCATTTATCACGAGCATGCACTCTTGAGGTTTCCAATTCAAACAGTAATATACAAGCAGCATATGAAAATGATGTAATTGCTCAATTAATTCGAAAAAATACATTCGATTTGGAAATTACTGAAGAAAAAAATCAAATTGTGTTTCAGTGACGGTAGTCAAAATCCATTTTTCACAACTAGTTCAGGTTCTCCTGTGGCATAGGTGATACGGGTTTCTACATACAGTCCACATGATTTCGTCTTCATATACAATTCGCATTTGCATTACAACATCCTATTCCCGACTTGAGGTTGTATAGAGAACATAGCAGCCGTGAGTTGCCTAAAACATTCACCACATCTCCTCAGTCCCATACAACAGTCGAAAAATATATACTGAACATTAACAAGGTCCCTTTACTGTGGATGAGCTATTGATGTTAAATTTCTCCATCGTTCTACTAACACAAGGCCAAGTAGTCGTTTATTCAGATACACTCAGTAAGAATCAGACTAGGGTTTCGATCATTTTATTGTTCAACGGAAGCTCATATACAACGACCTGTCTGAGAACCTAAATCCGGACCCCTCCCATGGAGTGCTTGTATGTTGGAACTGTGCGTACCAGGTCACCCCGAAACCAATCAAAATTACGATTTCAATTTCTTGTTTCTGTATGGAATGCATAGAATAATTCATTCTCACAGTCACCGCCATTGTTACTGGAGTTATCACCGACCATCAGAGTAAAGGTAAAATGAGATGGAGTTCTCTGACTTGGTAATTTGTGCTATACAAACAGATATTAGAAAAGAACAAGAATGTAAACATAGGATCGCCCTCTGAAATACATATCCACGAGGAGTCGGAGACAATCTTCATTCCACATCATTTGTTTGAATAAAACATAAGACTGTTTGAAACCAGAATTATTGATATTTTATTGTAGAATTTGGTTTCACATATTTATTTAAAAAAGCTGTATATCTACGCCGTGGTCAAAATACAAGCGAACTACGCCGTTCCCCAAGAAACCAGATATTATAAACGCGAAAGAGAGAAAGAAATTCACTCAAAAACGTTGAATTCAGTAGCTAATATTTCGTTGTATGTGAGAAGATGGGGCCAACCAAGGAACAAGAAATAACCAGATATGCTAACCTTAGTAGAACTAAGCCAAAACCTGTAACTGGTTGAAATATAGGAATCACAGACAAATAATTCAGAATAACTAAGACGTGAGCGGTCAGTGAGGGACGTGTGAGCAAAATCCCCATAGGAACGTCCATGAAATTCGCATAGTTGTCCTAACAAGAAACGTCTTGATAAGTATTGAATTTTGGCTCGTAACGGTTAACCCCTAAGGAATTCCATGGTAAGTAAGCCAGGAAGGGTAGACAAAAATGATATTTGGAACTTTGAAATTCCGTATTTCCGAGGGACTGGTAATAAAGAACATAAATGGCATAAAGCGCACTTTGACGATTCATCAACTAGCTAATTCCATCACATTTGATAGGTACAAAGATATAGAGTGAGAACAAAAAAGTTGTTAAGTGCATGTTGTTCCTGAAGTTGATTGTTGCCAGTTCGTTAGTATGTGTGAATGCGTTTGAATTATTCCGTGTAATTGGATTAGAGTTTTCTCACAGGACCCTGTGCCAACGGTCGCAATGCAATTCGTGATTTCCTAAGTACACAGTTACCTCCCATGTACTTTTCAGTAGCGCTATGGGATAAGCTATTTTGATTGAGACTGAAAATTCATCCAAATTTGCCTTCACATGTAGACCTCAGTTCATCCAGTCAACCATGCAATAGGTAAACATTAGAATATATTTTTACTCCCATAAGAGCTCATCAGTACTGCATATCCCATGGGTCGTTCAGACTTTGAACTAGGGAAACTCTCGGATGAGATGTCAGTTTGACAAGTATACCCAAAGTGATTTACTTCTCTGATTTCATGGCCGAAAATGTGACAGAATATTTTATAGAACCACAAGTGGTCATCTTTTTAGGGGTATCACTGATAAAGGACTAATAAAGGACAAAATTTGTGCCTGATTTCTGCCTCTGATTGTCACCGTTGCTGACGGTGAAGCACGTTTACTCTACTGATAATCATCCATAATCTAACTGTTTAGTCGAGGTTTCTAATCGGTAACTTTAGGTTACCCTAAGGGTATATAATAACATTAATTGATATGAAATGCTTCCGAGTGATATTTTATTTAAAGGCATTCATGCAATATACTACAATTCTCTGGCTCAATTTCACGAATATATGGTCAAATCCCACTTCAGCTAAGCACTCATAATATCGGCGCACCGATAGCTGCAGCTTGATAAATAGGTTTCTGAATGTTTACAAACAAAGACTACCGGGACGGTAAAGTGACTCCACTTTGGTGTGGATATGCAAAAATGCAATTAATGAGATGTACTGCACTCATTATTGCTGAAGTGGAGATAACTTCAATTGGGTGTCGTCGGTTGATCACCTTGTCACGCAACTACTTTCCCACATGGTCTGTTTGCATACAATCGATCATTGAAAGCTGAGTCGTGATGATTCATTTCCAACAATATAACATCTGTGAAGATATATAAAACAGCTAGCTATCCCATGTTTCTTACGAGATTCTACGTGCAGCATTGATGATCTCTACTTCTTTGAAGAATCGAGTAATGTGTGTTAAAAAATGTTCCTGAGACAAAGGAAGCCACAGCTTGAAAACACTCCCTATAATAAACCCGTGATTTTATATTTAATTCCTCTACCCGATTTCTTTGATTTTAATTGAACTAGAACTGACTAAGCGTGTTTTCTTTACCGACAATGGGCTACTCTGTCTGTCCCGAACGATCCCATCCGGTATGCATGTAAAACGAACAGGTTCAAGGTGGACACGTCACGGTAGACCACCTACTTTAATACCAAGGCTTTGAACCATTTAATAATTGCGTTTGTTGAACACTCTTGATTATTGCCCACATCTGAATCGGTTTCCTGATCAATTTTTCTCTATAAATCGGAGTTCTGTAGTTCACATTTTTATGGTTACAAAATTATTTTCTTGTTAGATGTTAGGATACAGAGTTGAGTTGGAACTATTCCGGTGCCACTTAGAGCACTATGAGCACTACGTTTTGGCCACTTATGTTGTTATTTTTCTGGTTGTCTACTTAGTGAACTGATAAATTATACAGATAATATTAAGCGTTGGTCAGTTTGCTACTCACATCTCCTTTCTATGACACGTTTATTGTTTCGAGCGAATTTTCACACATTCAAGCTGATTGTGCCCCAGACATCCTCCCACATTAGGAAATACAGCTCCTTGAATGTCAGTACCACCGAAACATTCAGTGGGTGATCTTTGTATTATCAGTTCCTAATTACATTTGGTAAAATAGGACAGTTAGTCTTTCGTATTCGTGAAGTCACAACAATTCACTTTCGAACATAGTCATTTTTTCAGTTTCGGTGATTCATGGACTGCCCAATTCCATTACAACATATAAAAAAGTTGGTGGGAGCACAAACCTATAGTTGCAAGTTGTTGGACGTATGAAAACGAATGATGTGTTTGTTTGTTTGTGTTAATACTTTGGAATAAGCGGATCGCAGTTACCTTATAACGGGAACGAACTCCTATTTTTCGAAGCGAGGCAAAGCTGATGCTCAGTTCGTATTCTCTTGGAGACGATAACAGGTTGAGCGATCATGGCACGGACCACGGATAGGTTAACCCGACATGGGGTGACCCGTACACGGGATTAAGAGGTGACAATGACAGTCATGTTCTCTGTGATTCGGGGTTTACGATTAACCTGCAAAAAGGGAACGGAAATCTATGAACCCCAAATTCTCAGTGGAACATAAGCACTCAAGATAAAATACTATAGCCACTCTTGTCAAGCGTCTCAGAACCTTGTGTCAACGACTAAAGCCGTCTAATTCACCTCACGTCAGGTTTCTCTGCCCGCTATCTGTGCTTAGCCAGGCGGCTTGCGATCGCTTTGGATGCGAAAGCAATATAATCCTTAGTCCTTTTTGACAACCTTTGACCGGAAAATCGTTGACAGAACAATCTATACATGTGGCATGGTGTGCCGAAATACATCCAATGTACAATGACTGTAATCATCCCAATCCTGGTCATTTATCGATTGTGGTATTTTGCAATGCGATCGAAGATATATTTAATACTTTTTATTTAACTAGCAAGAGCATTTGAATAAATAAACACGCAAAAGTTCCAGAACTGACAACGATTAACCTCAGGCGTATCATGTACATATCATCATATTATACTTCATACCCAAAACGGCTGTCCTTCACATTTTATTAGTCCACTCTTTGTAATGTAACTACACAGTTGGTGGATCGCCGAAAAAAACACTTGTTCGCTCTCTCTGATCTTACGAATATATGAGATTCACCTTCACAGCTGAAATAAGAAAGCCTAATCAGAACTTGTCTAGCAAATCAGCTTGTTCGCTAATGCGAGCGCGCCTCTGGAACAGCTGCGCTAAGATTCACCAACACCGGTGAAATCTGGACTCTATCGAACAAATTGCCCAATATAAGTGCTTTGCCCATATACACAAAAGAGATCATGGTAAAGATTAAGGATGTTGTAATAAATATTCATGCTTCGTTGCTTGGAGCACCAGTCTCTAGTCACCCGCCGTAAAGCGTTCCAGTCGCTAAATCATTGTAGTTAGCACTACTCTCTCTTTGAAGACCAATGTCCGCTCTTTATTTGGTATCGTTCACGATTTATCCTACCTGTTCCAGCGAAAGAAATTTCGCATTTCTTGTGTCTTGTATCTCAAGGAGTCATAGCTTATTGATGATGTGGATGATTCAGTATTTCCATTGGATAACCTCGCCTTATTCAGACAGGATAGGAAACGGTGCAGGAGTAAACTTGGAGGTTGTGTGATTACTTACATCAACTGCAAGAGGTCTGGCAAATCTGAATAACTCTCCAACTATTCACAAAATAACATTTATCGCTTGTCTGTCATCACCGCACCACAGATTACCCCGCTTTCCTTTTATCACCATCAACAAACCATCAACATACCCTTGTACCTTTTATTCTGTCTAAACCTCAGTGACCGCATTATCAAACATCTAAATCACATATCTTTTAATCACACTGGAAGATTTTCCACCAAGCATTTCTTCCTCTAAGGCACTAGTGATCAAACCTGATCCTGGTCAAACATAAGACCTACTCACAATCAAGACATTTTTTTCTCTTGCCTAACCTAAACACATCATGTTTCGTCAGCGAGAACTTTCCCCCGACAATGTTGCCCCTTAAACGGTTCCCTCAGAGTAGTTATCAACAATGTTTCTCTAGACAATCTGATTGTTCAATATGACATTACCGACAGATTTGTTAAACCACGTTTTTGATATGTGCCGTCCAGGGAAAACTTTGTTCCTTCAACAAGTCAGAATATCAATACCCTTTCTTTAACGGCTTCATCGTGAAAATGAATGTGCAATTAAATGTGGCAGGTGGGTTAAAATGCATCGACTATCTTTTCTAATCAAGAATGAAATCAGGTGGTTAGATCCCCTATATGTGAGTCAGGGTTTTGGACAAGCGACTGTAAGCCTATGTGGCGTAGAATACTACTAGACTGTAGACAAAAGAAAATGATTTCCAGTTCTACCATACAATCTGAACAATTAAATGCTGCATGAATTCATTATTCAGCTGACGTACACCCCAGTTATATTGACTCCAGTTCTCCAAACATCCCGTCGTTATTTGAACCCATTACCGCTAGTGAAATGTATAAACACATGCGTTCTCTAGGGTGGTCGACCGCACCTGGTACAAGCAATTTTAATTCTACAATTCTCAGGCGCAGTGTTCAGTCATTATTTCACATTTTTACATAAATAGCTGATCATTCATTCGAATTCCAAACCAGTCCGGAGTGCTCGCACCCGGTGAAAATCCCATTCATCTCCAAGAGGGACGACAATGACCCCAATTACAAAAGGTTTCAAATCAATTGCTCTCACTTCCACTGGTTTCAAATTGATAGATCTGTCGGACATATATCCCCATCAGTTAACCGTCACCCCCCCCCCAACGGCATTCGTCAGTTTCCATACAAACGTAAGCGCTCAGCAAAAGATGCCGCTTCTTCTCTGGTTAACTTCAGCTGCAAATCCCTAAACGAGAAAGCCAAATATGTGCACTATGCCTTTCTTGATCATTCTTCCGCTTTTGACTCGATGCCCCGTTCTCTTTTATTTAACAAGCTCCAGTCGTTTGGTTTTCCGACTTCTCTTCTTGAATGACATGGTGGTTACTTTGCGCAAAGATATCAGTATGGTAAATTGGGAAGAATACAGTCAGCGGCATGCGTCAATAGTTCGGGTTTACGTTTAAGTGATGTCTCCTCAATCTATCTTTATACAACTTACATCGGTGACTTACCTACTACTCCCCTGTGCGACATGTCAAATATGCTGATGGTATCGCCATCTGTTTTCACTTATCTAACTAATCGCTACTAGCTGCATATAACACAATCTTATCACACCTCACTGCGTACTTCACTTTATCCTGTCTCAATCCTAACTCCAAAAAGACCTTGAATGTATTTTTAATTTTACCCATTCCCCATCACGCTTCGACAGCTTCAGGGAAACCCGATGAGCCATGCGAAGCACTTAGGTGTCAAACTTGAACGTAACTTTCACTGGTTGCTCGCACGCTGAAAGTTCTCTCTTTCTGCATAAGAATGTCTAATCATTTTTGCTCTGAATTGTTGGTGATGGCAGATTTTGTTCAACAATGTGTTCTCCCTAAAACCTTTTACTGCTCCCCTGTAGTTTCCCCTGGTTTTCTGAAGGCTAATTTCAAGCTGCTTAGGCTTGATTTCTCAATGATTGTCCGTATTTTCCAGGTTCTGTAATCTGTTTTGATGGTTTCTTATCTTGCCGGACACTGATCGGCAAGAAGAGTGTTCGTTTCAAGCTTTCTAATACATTTAGTGGTTGAGNCCCCCCCCCCCCACATTTCTCTCCGTCTGATAGTATTATAACGATGCTCTGTGTTTAGACGAAAGCTTGTATATAGTTCGCTAATTTGTATTTAATAAAATTTAGGACTCCGGACTATGGTACCAGGTTTCGCCAGATAAAGGACGAACTAGAAGCCACTAGACTACTGGTAAGGCTCGACAATTACTTTGGTCTTATAGAAAATACATTTTAGTGCAAGAAATAGACCCTGAAACTGACTACAAACGTTTTGTTCGTGGTTAGAACGAGCCAGAATGCCACTCCTGTTGAAAAGTGCTCCGTCGTCTGATTGCCGGAATGTATGAATGACTACGTTATGTAGGATGCTACCTGTTTTCGAATCTTCTTTTTTCAGCACCGATAATCTGCAGAGTTTCTGTCGTTTACAGAAAGTCAGGTATCTTACAAAAAATTGGGTTCCCGATTCCAAATTGTCATCGGGTAGCAAATGCATGGACACACTTTATTTGCATCCTGAAGTATGATTTGAAGTGATACAGAAAATGCATATGATTTATAGGCCGTATTCCATGGTCTTCTCAAGTAATGGATTATATGGGTGCCCATTCTACCAACTTTCAAAATGAGCGATTTTTATCAAGTTCAGTTCCTTGATCTACTGTGGACAAAACTTTCAGTAAAACAAACAATTAATTTTTCTTTAGTGTACATGCTTATAAGAGAGACTTGCTAGTATGAGAGTGAACAAAGAGACAATTTGGATGTTTAACCAGAACGCGTAGCGGAAGTAGAAACAGCAGCATGGATTACATGAGATTGTGTATCTGTTCACTTGAGAGTTGTTCTCGGAAACCAACAAATGAGAAAAACAAGGTAGAACAGAATTGCGAAAGCTGTGGTGAGCATGTAAAAGGTTTACAAAGGTTTAAAAAAAGGAATCACAAAGGTAAACAGGATAAGAAAAGCATGAATTATCACTTACTTAACTATCTTTAGTTGAATCGAGAATTAAGCAAGTGGCCCAAATTTTCTCTTTCCATTCCTGGATAATAAAGTGATGCAAGCATCACGCATATATGACCTGTTCCACTCCCTGAATAACGTTTATGCAAGATGAATGATATAAATCTTTCCGTTGGGTTTGCATAAATTTCTAAGATAACTGGGGACAGCTCGTTTTGACAGGTTTTATTACTGTCATTAGCATTCAGCTCCTTCAAAGCGTGTTCTGCTGTGACAGTAGCAGGAAGATGACGATCACTTGTCGTTGTACTTGGTCTCGGTAATGATGAGCACAGTATTGTTTAATGCAGCAAAAGGTATGTCGGTTTGATTGATGCTGTGGGAGACTGCAGGTGGTCGGCATGAAGGACTGTAGAACAACTTCAATCCGTTCCATAGTAGATATCAGGAACAAGAAATATCATACAGCATTCCATGTACCCCGAAAAGTTTGAATGCGCCTACATTCTAGAATTACCCGTAACGCTACAGTTGGATAGTAACCGCTAATTACTGACTACTAATAAATAGTGACATCAAAAGAAAACATTCAAATGATTTGTGAGATAATATGCGCAATTGAAAAATGGATTGTCGGTTCCAAAAAGGAGATAACTAGCTTATAAGTATAGTGCAAATCTGATCCTAAGGTGATATAGTGATGGAAATAAGTTCTGATATTAGAAAAGTGAATAACTCGCTTGCTAATTGAGAATCTCCTACCGAGAATACGATGAATTAGGTCCATCCACCTACTGCTGTGTTCAGCTGAAATGGTAGAAGAATAAATAAATGCTGTAGGTATAAATTCAATTTGAAACAGAAAACATACTTTAAAATGTATTTTGAAAATGTCGTTCAGTACTGTTTCATGAAGTTGGAAGCAGCCCCAGCAATGGGTATTCCCGGAAGATAGTGAGTACAACAAGCATTGTCTCTGTCTATCTGATGCGTGAATTGACAGATAGTTTGAGAGAAGACCGAGAAGCCTGGTGGACGCTACGTACAAATGACCTGGAATCAGCATCACATGTGAAGAGCCCCCGCAACTGTTCCAACTCATCCGTGCTATTGGTCCCAAAAGAACAGAGGGTTAGTGATGCAATTTGCGAATTGAATCGCACGTCAATATACCCTAATCAAATCACTTCAAATCGCAGTTTTATCAACCACACTTGTTGGATAGTCCAGAAAACTATCTATGAAATCGCCCACAGAAGCAGAGATCCAGAAAGAATTGCAAGCTATGAAACCCCACAAGGTGTTTGGATCAAACTATAGGTCACCAGTCATCGTTAAACATATTGGAGAAGCTCTCATGACGGGGCTTATCAGACTGCTTTCGAAGATCAAGGACGAAGAAATTGTACCCTATACACGGGGAGAATTCATTTTTACACCATCTAAAAGATGGCTCTCGCAACGCCTGTTCTAACCACAGGGGTGTGAGTCTGATTCCAGTAGCACCGAAGTTGATCGAGTCTGTTTTATTGCACAGACTGAAACCAGTTCGTCAAAGACAAATCCGCGAAGAGCAGGTAGGGTTTCGTGAATGCCGTAGATGTACTGATCAAATCTTCACACTTCGTCAGCTTATTGAACACACGCATAAATTCGAAAAACTATTGTCGTGCTTTTGGACATCACAGCGGCGTTCGGTTCTATCGATCGCGCTAACCTGTGAACTGTTTGTGGCGATACGTAGCCTCAGAGAATTATGTCTTGCTTCTAAAAACACTCTACTGTTAAACCTCGGGTGAACTTAGGGCTTATGATGAACTATCACCCTCATTTGCTGTTACCGCTGGGGTAATACAGGCTTGCCCCATATCTCCGTTTCTCTTTGACTTTGCAATGGGTGATGTTGTACTAAAAATGTTACTCACCGTAAAAAACACTAGCGGCAAGCTTCTTCCCGGAGATAGAGTCGTAGACTTGAAGTATGCTATGATGTCTTACTCAGTGAAAATGCATTTGCGATTCAAAACACGATGAATCGTTTAGCAATTGAGGTTGATCTTTGTGGTCCTTTGAAGTGCATGAACCTGTTCCTGCAATTTTCTTGGATAATCACACTCTGGAAGTATTCGAGGATTTTGCCTGTCTGGGGAGTTGCATAACGGCTGACTTAGGTGTTGGTGAGGAGATCTGTTGACACATAATCAAAGCTAGGTTAACGTTTGCTAATCTGCGACATCTCTGGCGCTGCCACGATATATCCCTTTCAGTGAAAAGGTGTGCATTTTGACCGCCAAATAACCTAAACAATTATATCCTTTATTTATGTCGACGACGATAATTAGTCTTTTAATAGCGTAACAAAATTTCATCGTGATTTCAGAAATAATTTTCCAGGCAATTCCAAGGTCAATTAACCCAACAGAAGGGAACGAAATGCGCGGAACTGTTGGCCCAACTATTAATCTCTCGCTATTGAGGAACTCCTTGGGAAGTCCACGGTTATAACGATAGTAGTATGATTTTTATTTTTTCCTGCCTTGGTGGACTTCTGCAAGCTATTCGCTTGCAATGCAACCGCATGCGCCATCAAAACTTAAAAACACTGCTTATAAATTATTGATCATATCAAGTTCCAAGGAAATTGAGGTGAAAATGAGAGCTTACATTCAAAAGTTTGAATGATTTTACATTGAGTTTTTCCTTGTTCGTTCACTCGTTAATCAGCTATCTCAGAATACTTTCCAAGTGACTAGACATAGGTACATATATGTTGGAATTTGAAGTTTAATGAAAAAAATTCGTTGGAAAAGAATAATCAGAAAGGCTGAACAAATAATGAAAACACAGCAAATTTCAAACTGAGATGAAATGGATTTGAGAGGTGTTCTTTCCCAGCTAGATTGTGATTGCATACTCCAAATTCTGAGGAATGCGGAATATTTTGATATCGCGCGGGGCCTTTGAATTTGACCGTGCCTTGTAATCGTGGAAAATTATTTCGTAAATTTGCAGTGGAGGAACGCATGGCCATCACTTTTGAATGGACTCCTTATATTCCCAAGGTCAAATGTTGTCCTATAACGCCAGATTTTTGAAATCCTTGCAGTTGTAATGTGAAACCGCAACTGACTGACGCCCAGTAATAGAATGTCGAACTGTCGTCGACAACCACCTTTTCCCTTTTCCTTTTAAAGGCCGTGAAAGTTTCGAGACGCCCAGCACAGTGATACAAGACACTGAGAACGACGACCAAAACAGCACCCACACGTAACATTACCAGTTTGTATTGTTAACACTTCATATTTTTATAGTGTTGCTACGCTTCGCACCAAAAGAATTTCGTCCGAATCCGTCGATCTTTATCCCTGACCGACACATACTACAAAGTTTATCGCGCAGAAACATAAGGTTCTCAATTTTGCCCATTCTGCGAGAAATTGCTTCGAACGACTGCAAAAATCTGTTCATGGAAACCATAAAAAGCACCGTGCTGGCTGACGTGTGGCGCTCAGGGGGCATTCTGTTGATAATTTGACTGTTCCGTCTTTTATCTCTTGTAACATTGACACTCTCATGGGTAAACTCGATGATGTCAAGAGCATGATACATCAGAAGGAATGAAAGAATGCAGGGGTTATTCTCCTCCAGGAAAGATGACTACATCCTGATATTGAGGACAACGTCGTGCATCTCGATGGATATGACATATTCCGAGGTAATCGTAATGTGAACCTCCTGCACAGAGGTGGTAGAGTGGTCACTTTCGTCAACAAAAGAAAACACTCGTAAATGTTGTAAATTTAATACTGCCAAGATAAATTGTATTTCTGTTTATTGTAAACCCAGATTTATCAGCCACTTTCATCACATTACATTAGCGAACATTTACGTTGCTCCCGACACGCCTGCCTCTGATATTCGTCTGCTTGTCGACTCTTTCTCTTCCCAACTTATAACCGGTTTGGACCAGTCTTTATGCATTGCTGCTGGTGATTTTAATCCTTTTAATATCTCTTTCCTTACAACTTTAGGCTTGACAAATCTTGTAAATTTTCCGACTCGGCTTGACGGGATTTTTGAAAGTAGTCCAGAAATCCTTTCCATTGACAAGCGGGCTCCCATAGGTAGCTCCGATCATTGCTCTATTTTTTACATCACAACATTTACTGTAAATATTTTCGTCACCATATGAACCGTTCCACATCTAGAACCATCAGAAGGAGAAGTTGCACTCCTGAAAGCTTATCCAAACGTAGAGATATGGTTTAATCTACCGATTTCACTGTCTTTTTCAATGCTGACAACTCTTTCAGTTGTGAGCATCTTACAAGTTATCTTAATTTTTGCTATGATCTGTGTTGCCCAGTTCAGACCTTATGTATTCGGGCTGACAGATTCTCTTCGCCTCTTCTAAAACGGCTTCGTCGTGATAAAGAAAGAGGCTTACAGGACTGGAAGGCGCTGTGCTGTCAAACATCTATAATTATTGATCAAAATGGAAATACAGTGCTTAAATCGGATATATATCGAAACTCTTATAAGAAACCAGAGCTGCCGCGATATGTGGTCTGCTTTGAAGCAGCTCTGGATCACACAACAGATCCTTTCCGGTTGTTGAGGAATTTAACCGTCAGTTTGCAAATTCTACTGTACGGAACACAATACCATCTTTATTTACATCTACTGGGGAGAACCAATCTGTCACCCCTACGGAAGTCCTGAATGTACTGAAGTCCCTAAAATCTAACAAGGCACATGGCCCTGATTCCTTGTCCCCTTTCCTAATGAAAAAAATGTGTTGAACAACTTGCTTCGCCCATTTCCGAGTTCTTCTATTTGTGTATGTCATCTGGAAGCATCCCTGATTGTTGGAGAGCTGCTCGGATAACCCCGATTCCCAAAAAAGGATCTTCCAAATATCGACCGGTTGGCTGCACATCAGCATTATTGAAAGTTTTCCAAAGAGTCCTTCTTAACCGGCTGACCCTTTTATCTGTCACCCATGACCCTATTCAGTTTGCTTACAAACATTCGCTTTCCATTCTTGATGCTGTTGCTCACGTTGTTCACTCCGTTTCATCCTTATTGGATATATAGGCTGGCATCGTTCGTTTTACTTTTCTTGATTATACAAATGCTTTTGGATCACTTGACCGCGGCATTCCCATTCAACATCTTTCGGATTGCGGTCTGGCACCTAATTTACTGAATGTACTAATTAATTACTTCACTCATCGGACGTAATATACTTTTTGTAATAGTAAATCTTCTTCCCTGCAAGGATTTAACTCTGTAGTTTTTCAGGATGCAATTTGATCTCCATTTCTTTTTAAACTTTGTATTAAGGCCCTCCCATCCCTCCCAACTTTATCGTCTGCAAGTATACTGATGACGTGGTGGTCGGTTGTCTTTCGACTGTTCCTGATTGCTTCAGTCAACTACAAGTTTGTCTAAATAAAAGTTTTAGTTGGTCGACTCCCCGATCTTTAATGATAAATGTAGATAAATGTCCAAATGTTTCTTTTAGCCTTAAAACAGGCATGCCTTATCGAACACTTTTGAGCAATCAGCCTGTACATTTTGTTAATGGTAATACCATCCCCAAAGCTAACTCTGTGACATANTTTTGTCACACAATATTTCTTGGTCCAAACTTGTTGAAAACACTCCTATTAGGGTTCGTAGGCTATCCTTATACGCTTTTAAGCTTAAAAAGATCGGCGTTCCCTTAAACGTAATTCTTAAATATGTGACTGCATGCATTCTTCCCCATTGGTTGTACTGTACCCCGTATATTTTCCCGGTCTGAAGAAGAAAGACTTTATTCCCTTTTCCAGATCTCTTAAATTTCTTTCTCGTTGTAGCTGCGTCTCAAAGTCCGTTTTGGTTAACTCTTTTGTGAGCAAACATTTTGATTCATGTGATGGATTTATCAGCCATATTCTGTCAAATGAAGAACACTATCTGCACTCCCATCTCGATTAATTCGGTGTCTCATCCGAGTACCCGTTCCTAATTTCGGATTCTTTGTGCACGCACCACCACATAGAAAAACAGCATAATCTCTTATTTCGCTCGTATCTTGGTTAACCGAGCAAATATTATTACTGACTTGATCAAACATCTGTCACATTAGGATTTTATCTTATCCGTTCGTTTTTCATTTAGTAAATGTATATTTCTTCTCTTTCCAGTGCTTAACGTTTTCCTCACTGAAACTTTTCGAAACTGCTGAAAATTCATTCTGTTGGATGCATAAAGCTTTACTTCACTTTGCTTAACTTGACTTGTAGATAAAGGTCGACCGTGTATATACATCACACATGAGGAACGGGTGGGCCTAATTCGCGTATGCAAGTACAAAGAATGGTGGGGAAAGAAACAACATATCCCTCAATAAGTTGTGTTGTTTCTTAGTTAATTCGATTGTCAGGCAGGCAGGTTATTAAGATGGTCAAAAGCATTGTGAACTGCAGCAAGAAAAGATGAGGATCAAAGATCGAGGGAGAATTAGGAAAAAGGCATGTGGGAAGTCTCAGAGAAAACAGAAGTGGGTTTTTACAATGTATGCCTGTTCCTTTTGATGAACTGTTACATGTGCATCCTGCAGTCACGGTAATTTTTGCAGGGAGTAAAATAACAACTGTGGGACGAAGACAAGATTTATCACTATAAAGGCAATACGATACACT
>UZAN01044610.1:8141-33094 GCA_900618425.1 Echinostoma caproni | reverse complement strand
ATCGTCTCACATTTAGATTCATGTCATGGCTTGCGAACGCTGAATACAATACCGGTTGTGTTATCTCTGAGATTTTTACGCATAAGAATAACGCATGCTACACGGAAACGCTGAAACTGTGTCAAAGGTCTTCACAGTACGGGCACATCGTTTAAAGGCTCTCTTCAATCAACATATACTGCAGCATGCGATCGCCACACCTTCTCATTGCTTAACCACGCTTTGCAGTATCAATATTTGTAGAATACAAAGTGGCTCAACATTTGTTGACCTCATAATATTCCGATACCTTTTGATCTGACTCGCCTAGAGCGGTATGAATGAAGTTTGTGCGTCGAGTCTGAAGGACTAATGCTCGTGGCTAAATTATTGCCGGTTTTGACTAAGCAAATATAGGTCAAGGCTGAAGGATTGTGGACTTGACTGAAGCTTGATGGGAAAAGGTGCAGATTCTCGAAAACGATAATGATCGTGCAGGTGGGAGATAAGATCATCCAAAAATCTAGTGGAGGAGAGTGCAGAGTTACAATAATTTCGTCGCGGGGTACATTAATTCCGAATGTTTTAATTGCGTTGACTCATACAAGATATATGAATATCACACACTTGGCAGTGTCTGCAACACCGAAATCCAAATCTGATGTTTATTCATGTGTGGTTTCAATTTTGTTTTTCTCCTTTTTCACTTGTCTCTGTTGCTGTGCTTATGCGCCTAACCGAAGACGTGATATGAAATGCCCGCGTTACGAGTTCTGCACTTTTTTGCTCCAATTCCAGGTATCCTGTTTCCAATTGGACGGTATCTTGGGTAGTATAATGATGGACTTCTGAAATAATGAGCCTACTCAAGTGCCGGAATAATATGGCTTAGCTTCGACAAGGGTGTGACACTACAAGCACTAAGGTCAAACTGACGTGGCAACAATGGCGTCCAGTACCATGACAAATTGGAAGAATTTAAATCATCCCAACCATTGATGACATCAACGGTGCGAGCGAATTATCACCAATCAGCAATCGGAGCAGCATGGCAGGAGGGGGGCTTGTGCAAACTGTGCTCGGTCCAGGCAAAGGACATGATTAGCTGCCGCTACGTTCGATAAGTCAGGGTTCAACATAACATTCGAGTTCCGTGTAGACAGACCATTCGGGGAGCATAGAATGGAGGTTTGTTTTTCTCAGAAGTGTGGTAGGACGGTCTGCGCTGCGATTGAGAAGAAAGCAAACAAAAGATAAGGGGAAGTGTGAATTCATCTTGCCGGTTTCCTGTTTTCTTCACCTCTAAATCTCGGAATCCAAATGGCTTCCGGTGACAAACATTGGTGACTTCACGTTTGGTTCACTTCCGGTCCTAGAGAGACAGATGTGGCTCACTTCTAGTCGATCAAAACTGGTGTGCAAAGACCGTGAGAGACAGAAAGCGCGCGCGCGAAAGCAGTAACTCATGCGAAAGACGCGCACGCATATGCACACACAAACATACACACGCCTGACAGAATCGTCAAACTACACAGTGCTTTTTTATTCTCGTCTGTGACGAATGTCAGTCCATCCAAAATATTGAGTCATGGAGACAACTGTTCCAAACATATTCCAGCTGTGAAACAAAAACAAAACACACAGAATTTTTGAAAGAGAATTGAAAATAACTAGCTATCGGTAACAGGAATGCGGTTCGATTTATCTTGATGCATGCGAACACGTTCACATCATCTGTCAGTTAACTGGGCACTGGCTTTTGCGTTAAAGTATTTGAGAAATACGTAGATCTAAACTGCCAACTGAAAACCTCGAATAAGGCCGAGGGTTGAACGAAACTTGATCTATGTGAGTCCTACTCGAATTGTAAGTTTCACACATTAACGGGGATGGTGCATCGATTGTTCGAGGTAGAGAGTGGAGTGTTGGCCGGTTATTCAGTAGTATGTGCTCAATGGCGTATAATTTAAATAAAACAAGCGGACGTGAAACCTCTAGGAGTGGCTTACTCGTGAGTAATTGTCAGCACCAGAAATGCATCGAAACTCGGGTGTCCAGCCACAGCCAAATATAACGAGTAATTGATCAATCAACTATAGTGAAAATAGCTCACCTTTACCCTGCTCCAGTAATATTTATATCTATTTATAATCTTAAAGACAGCCTAATTTCTCTTGACTAATTAGATCTCAGAAAGCCTCGATATGGTCACGAGTGGATACCTTGAGTTTTAACTGGTCATCCCTCCCTTGCACCCCTCGAAGTGCTGCCATACAACGAAGAGCCTCAATCAAACTTTGATGGAGAAGCCGTAGTCATTGTCATCATTTGACTCACGTAGTTTCCCACCGAAGTAAGAGGAGAAAAAGAAACCAAAATCCGGGGCTAAAACTCAGTCGTTGAACAACCAACAAATTCTCCAAGAGAGTTAGCTAAACCTCCAGACTGCAAGCCAAACAAGAAGACGCCTACGAACCACAGCCAAACCTTTCTATTTTTGGCAGGGGTTACCAGCTTGATTGAACATCGAGGTGGATTGGGTATCCGAGACGTTTGACCCCCCATCCAAAGAGCGTATGATCCGATGAACCAAAGGATTACCGTTTTCAAATTCCGCCCCACTGCACTACAGATCAAACTTTGGCTATCCGCGGGCTTTGGTTTTGAATCTCACATGAAAATTCACCTGCTTTGGTTGAACACTATTCCGCCAGCTAGCAATTCATGGTCCTTTTTTTTATAAACATTGTTTTACCTTGAGTTATTTTGACACACAATTTATACTCAGAAGCGTGTGAAATATGCTACGGGATATATAGGTTAACTGCTTTGGTTGCATAAGATAAATATTCGGGACAATGAAATTTTTGTTTCAGATTACTCTCTGAGTGCCTGCAACGAATGACATTCATAATCCAAATATGAGCGTTGACGGTTTACATCGATTTAGGAACGCAAAATCATTTGAACTGTGCATATTTTTATGCAGAATTTCATGCGGATACCTTTCGCATTAACTGTCCAAACAGAAGTGGATAACGCAATCGCGGGGCGAGTCATTTGATGTGGTTTTCGGAAGAGTTTCACTTGATGAATGTTTTCTGTCACAATCTGTTAGGCTTTTAAATGGGTCGACAAAATGGGGACGCAGGGATTTCCAAGGCCTATGCGATCCCTAGTTCCGGTGGGGGGTGGTGTGCAATTAGCTGTTCCCAACGCAATAACCCGATTAACGGTGATGAAAAATTTATGATCGTTAATGATTGGGCCTATTTGTTGGCCATAACACGGTCATAAAGGGAGAATGGGATACCTTCAATTACCTGGTTTACCACACCCAACGGAATGGGATAATGCTTGCCCGTTTAAACATTTTGTAGAATTAAGTGGTGCAAAAGTTCGCTGTGACGAGAACGGTTTCAGGTTTAATTTTGAAGGAATACAGTGCATAACACGTTCATGCTTACGCAGTTGATTAGAATCGGACTGCCCAAAAATTAGTAATACCTAATAAGGAAACCTGGTAGAATGAACAAACTTAGCCATTCAATTCAAATCTGATTGGATGTTGGTGACCAGACCAACGTGCGCGCGTGCGCTCTGTTGATCCAACGGTCAGATGACCGATGGATGAATGGGCGTGCCCACACTGTCCCCGAATAGACTGGTCACGTGAAACAAACTGTCACCCACACAGCGGGAGCGGTAGGGTAGGTAGACAGACAATGTTTTGATTGCCGTTAAGGGGACAAACGGGAACTTTGAACCGGTGTTTGAAATAAATTTCATTTGGATGAGAATATATGATAATATCATACTTTATATAATATTATATAATAAATAGAATAAAAAAGGTAAAGTGTGGTGCTAAGGCATATACCAAGAGGGAATTTGTGTTTGAAAATTCATTTCATTGCAATAAAATAAGGGCAGAAATTTGATATATGACAGGCAGGTTTCATCATACTTTTGTTGTCTGGACGAAGGTAACTGTCTATAACTGGTGATCGGTCATTTCAGCAGCAGTGAATAATAAATTTCACGAAGTCTAACGATCAAACCACCTCATTTTGAATGAGTCACATACGAAGAGTATGTGATGAAACAAATTTTGAACTATGAGGAATACGGTAGTGCCAAAACGGAGTACCGATTAAAGAAATTTGTTCCGATCAAGACGATAGATCAATGAAGAGCTTGTACTTTTTGCACGAATGGACCATCTCTATAAGCTGAATTTCGATGTAAAATTTAAAAAAATCAAGGTTGACGAGCAACGTGTGTCAATGAATATCAAGGAGTAGGAATCGTCGTGCATAAAGCGAAGTAGGACATAGATAATTATCAATAGAACCAATAATAGGAGGAAAATTTTGGATGTAGAACAACAGCAAACGGAGAAGCGGCAAAGTTGTACTTGTTCCCGCAGAACAATCCCCAATGTTGGTGGGGATGGAAGACACCTTTTTGGTAATTAGTAATGATAACATCCCAATCCTCTGCGTTGTATGTTTGGATGATGCAGAAGAACGTGATTGGCTGTTTCTCTCAACGGTCAAAAATGAACATGGCCCCTTTGAGCAAATTAGTGTGTCGAAAATGCTATCTACGGGAAATGCGCATCCATCCTCCGCTACTTATCCTGTGTGCTTGTGGGAATTCTGAAAACTTGCTGCAAATGAGACATTTTGTTGTGCGTATACCGCTGTTGATTTATGGATTTATTGCACTAGTAGACCTAACAGCGGTAAGTTTTGTATCACGATTCGTCTGAGTATGACTGTCGTGGACTTTTATTGACTCAGGCTGCCAGAACTATCCTCACTTTGACCGTTTTGTGAAAGCCGCTCAGGACACAGTGTGATATATGCTGATTTGTGCTACCTTCCAAATCAATCTCAAAGGTGAGGTTTTAACAATACTGCCTTGCAAATTTTATCAGACCCATTATGCGCACTGTCAGAAGCGAGTTACCCAAGTAGCCTCATACTATCGAATATGCTTCCATGTTGCGAATCGAAAAATAATCACTTAAATGGTGAATCGCAAATAGGTGCATATTGCTTTGTTGAATAAACGGTNCCCGGGGGGGGGGGGAGCAGGTTGAATTTTCGCCTGACGGGCTGCTTCTCTGCAACAAGAAGCCATAATGATTTGTATAAAACATCGGGAGTCGCCATCAGGACTATCACCACCCAAGAGAAAGCGGTCGACAGCGAAAGTTGCGTATACTCGAATAAAAAAAACAACTGGTTTTGAGATGCCAAAATTATTCACTGATGGATCCACAGAAGCAATGGAAATTTAAAAGATAGAAAAAGGAATTCCCAGCGAGAATATTGCCAAACATTGTCTACCCATAAAGACACATTAGCGTTCGTAGTAGATGGTAAAAGATAGTGCAATTTTGTTGCTTCCGAACACGCAGAGTTGCAGCAGACACCCACGTGAGTAACTAGATCGGTTAAAGGTTTTCCGGTTTCCTCATGTTACTAGGCTCCTAACAACACCACAATCATTGTAGCAGACACCTGCTGCAGTCAGGTAGATAATTCGGGTGGGTAGAAAATCAATTGAGATGTTTTCCTTGATAACACGTGAAACCTCAGTGGTTATTCAAGTGTATAATTTTATTCACAGCCCATTATTCTCATTAGTATATTATCGTTCTTTGAGACCCGTATTACTGGCATTTCAACTATCAATGGACGTTGGTTTTTTGGTCATCTTTGAAAGCACCAATAGTCCGCTTATACCGGTGAAGTTCACATGACAGTGGGAGGGGGGAGGGGGACGCGCGTGCTTTGCGCAGCCCTCCTGTTTCAAGTAAAATGTGAACAGAAAAAGCCAACATCACACATCAACGGATGTCGTTTCAGTAAATAGCTCTTTATGTACCTTGTCAGAATAAATTAAACAGATTGAGGGATTGAATAGAGGAGTTCATTTGTCTATATCCTGCCTTACCCGAACAGCTGGCTCATGTTAATTGTCCGATTTTTCGGGCCTCGGTTAATACACCTACCGATACAGGCAGGCAACTGACAAGAACCGAAATTTTCCATTTGCACTGCGGTTTGGAAATTCTTTAAATGTGGTGTACATTTGAAAAAAATTCAAAAAAGATATTTCCTACTAACACACAGAAAAAGTGAGCAATGATGGACTAGTTCGGGGTATCAGGAACAGACAAAATTGGTGCGTTCAAATTCACTTGGCAATAAATCGAGGCGGAACAGTCGCATTTTCCGCATCGCATCGGAACGGATCAAACCGGCTATTACGTATAACTTGTACCATGGATAGGACCATTCAAACAGAGGTATACAAGATTATTTTGAACGGAGGAACCCTTGTTTGGCACACAGAATCGCCTGGGGAAGAAGAAGGAAGGAATTGGCACGTGAATCCGATTCTATTTTGGAGTTCATAAATTCTCACTCCTTCAGTAGAGAATCTATGTTCCCGGCCAGCATCGCACGCGAGAGTCGATTGAAGACAACCACTGTGTTTGTCTTCCATTTCAACTTTTGGGACAAAGTGTATTTTTTTGTTTTCTTCTGCTTCAAATAAATGGACCAAGAAGCAGCCAGTTCCAAAACCGATGCGCGCATCGATTTTTGTTTGGTTTCCAAAATTGCTTGTGTTTTCCCCGCAAAAATCCCACAATGGTAAAACATTGTGAATAGGAGCAGGTGATGTATCATATACCGCAAAAAGTTTCACTCTTATTAAATGTTTAAACGCCAGACACACCTTTTTCACGGTCTGCAAAAAAGCAAACAGCGGAACAAAGTCTACTTGTGAGTTTGCTAAGTTCTAAATATACAATAAAGTCATCGAATAGAGCCCAAAGTGATATAAATGCGTGTAATGACTTTGTCAGTTCAACTCTGCTGTGGTGTTGTCTGAAAATACGCACAAATTGGTGGATATAATACACGGTTCACAACGTAGACGTTTGAACACTAGAGAGGAAGCCAGACCCGTTCGCATCCCATAGCTCGGAGTAATTGGGAGAGAGAGAGAGAGAGTTATCAACTCATTGAATATTGACCTTGAACTCACAACAGCCGTGCTGGATAGGTGATATTGATTTAGACTGACCATCTTTCAGACTTCATCTTCACGCCCTTGAGATAGACCAACCACATCATTGTTTTTAATCAGACCACTCATTGCTTTTGTATTTGAATAATGAAATTATTTTAATCTATCTAAACAGCCGATAACTAAATGCAAGTGTATATGGACATAATTCTTCGTAGTAATTGGCTGCAAACTTGAGACGTCTAATCGATAAAATCAGGCTTCATAGAGCCCTCATGATTAATCGTCAGAAAACGACTGCCTAGGATACAAATAGCTGAGTGCTGCTCGGACCTATAGTCTTCCTTGGTTCATATTCCTATTGGAAGACGTTTCGGAAAGCTTCCTTGGATCCAGTTTTATGCATGGCGCAGACTGGCTGTTTATCAAAACCCCTCATTCATAAATTCGTGATTTTTTACTTTCTTTCACACTGGTTGTACTACTCTACTCCAATACTTCTTCTTCCCAGTCAAGAAAGAAGCTAATCTCTTGAAACATTGGGTCCGCTTGATCCAGTGGGTTAGAACAGAGAGAAGACAAATGCTGCGAGATGTTAACATTTCCTTTACCCTCCTCAGTCTTTACAACGTAAAACAATCCGGTATGTAAACAATAAATTTTTGATAACTACTACAGTTGGTTAAACGATCAATAGTCAGTGGTGGGGGGAATTAGAACCGTGCTCCACGGCAATTTGACGGATTGCGTCAGAAACTTTTGCGCATGCGAAATTGGATTACGTGAATTGAGTTACATCGCTTCACTGAACACTAAGACCCTCAGATTTATGTTACTTAATAACGCCTTGAACGACAAAAGCGGGTCAACGATTAGTCCAGTTATCATGAGATATTTTTGATTGATGAGATCAGGTTACTCTTATCAAATTGACCTCTGAGATTTTGTTGCGTCATTGACTGTAATAACCACCTGAGAATGTGTTCGGACAGCCGTGGATTCAGGGGATGATTCGAACGACCAACTTAAGTGTCATCGCAACTGCATTTGAATTGATAGATAACATATGAAGTAGAATTGGGCGGCTGGTCCTGCTTTCGGTTTTCCAGATAAGTTCCATGGATATACGGTATCAGGCAATGCTGTGTGGCCGGAATTGTTCGACACAATGGGGCTATGAGCTTCTAACGCACGTCGTTCATTAGATGATCAGCCTTGAAGACTAGTCTAAGAAAGACGCATTTATTCGCAGACGGGATTAACCGGTGGCCCTCGTCTACTATGCACGTCAATAAGTTTCTCTAGGTAACCATTATTTAGTAGCGTTCTTCGTGGAAAACCCTCTTCTTCTTAGAGCGTGTCTGAGGAGCATATATTCCCCGCACGATGGAACAGGGTTTTCACCAAACCGTTTTTGTCAACCATTCTTTTGTAGATTTGTAATTTACTCTATGGTGATGTTGACCGCGTTTGCCTGACTAACTTTTGTTTCTGAGCAAACAGCTCCTTACACTTCATTAGTTGATTGATCGGATGATTCGTGATGAATAGCAGTGATTGCTACATGACAACCAAATTGCGCTGTTGAATTTCCGAGTGCATCCTTGAGCTGTACTCGCTCGTACAAGTGTACCCCCCCTACAAAAATAGAATTGTTTTGTACTTCGTATGTTACTGTTGAGGCCCAGTCACATGAGACAACTCTAACCCCATAGCTGACTGTCTGTGGCTTTCTAAAAGCCTAATATCGGATGAAATCAGACCCAATCTATTCAGGAATGTGTATGCCGTGTGTCGGTCATGTTACGCACACTACATGCTCCGTGAACACTGTTCAGATGAGCTCGCCGTTAACCCAACTGCCCCACATCACATGTCCTGCAGTCACTTATTCAGCTGAATTTTGACACGATTGATTGATGGGCCTCGGTAGTCAGCGTTCAATACGGACAACATTCATTGGCAATGTCTACCGCATGGTGACAGAGCGACTGAGCAATACATCTTTCCGCCTACTTTTGTGAGATGTTACTCACTCGTGAGTAGTACGCGATGCGCTCAGCGGTTTCTTTCAACGGCCAAAAATGAACAAGACCTCTAAGAATGAATTTCAGTTTTTCGGTATGGTAAATACAAGAATGCGCATCCAACAGTGGACCGTTCCATCAACTATCCCGTATGCGTGTGGGAATTCTACAGACTCGTTCCAAATGAGATATTTTGTTGTATGAATGACAATCTACCGATACCCTCCTGACCGTTATTCTTAATATACAACTATCCTCGACCAGGTACCACTGCCTTGTGGAATTATAACACCACTGTGTCTGACTTCCATGTGAATTGGCCAGCGAAATCAACGTAGGTTCGTTGCAAAAACGCGCACTTTTTCATTCACAAAGTCGTACATGTTTGTTTATTCATATTTTCGCTTAATTAACTGACCACTAGAATACCATACAAAAACAGATGTAAATTTTACTTTTGCTGGATTTGTGACGATAAACGGTGTACTATTAACCATCATGTTTATATCATTTTATCGTTTCAATTAATTGTATTTACTGTATTCTATCTGTCTTTTTGGAAAGCGAGGTTCAATGGCTGTTTATTCACATTGAAACAGTCAGGAAATGTATTGTCCTCAAAAGTCCAATGTGGTAAACTTTGTCCGCACCTCATTATGTAGTAGACATTTACTTTTATTCACGGTATTATACATTATATTGTTCGATGGGGACCCTTGAGTTCGTCAAATTAGGCTCAGTATAGCAACAGATTATTGAAAAATAGTGAAAAAATCAGAACCCCAAACCCGAAATCGTGAAAATCATTTTTCCTCTTTTGATCGTCTTTATAAAAAACGGAAAGAACGCATTCAAATAGTCTGGAATTCACGATCTCCTGAGACCATCAACAGTTTCTGGTGCCTGTGAACAATCGACTGGATTATTTCAAATTTACTACTCACAATTTTTCGAAAACGTTCACTTTTTCTGTTATGCATCACAGATCAAGCCACGTAGATAAACCGTGTTTGCTTTAAGCTTTAAGGAAGAAACATCATATTATCGCACGGTCATCGGGATCGAAGTGTTTCTTGTTGTTGAATAACAAACACTGTGTTCCATTCGGAAAAAATGGAGATTCTGCTGCTCGTAATTCAATTAACAGCTAGACATGCTGTTCTCACTTCAAAGAGGAAATCATTATGCTGATCTGCTGGAATCCTGTCCCACGTTAAACATGTACGATGATACTTATGTTCAACCCCCAAATGTCAAGTATCTTGGTGTGTTAGTAAATCGAAACTTATGCTGGTCTGACCAAGTTATTTCAGTATTTCGAAAGGTCAGGAAACTATCATTCTATATCGCTTGCTTCTTGATTAAACGTTTTCTTTTTACTTGTATTTTGGTTGTACGGGTCCCCAGTAATCTTTCTGGGTATGCTCCCAAAGGACTTTCCAGAACATTGCCACATTTATCAAGAAGTAGCGGGATTTTCCATGAAACTATCTGTCACCTCATCATTTCCCAACATACAAAGTCATACTTTTCGTTATCAGCAAAAATCATAGACAACTCTTCATATCCGTTACATCAAGATCTTATAAACTGTGTATCCTCCTCTTCCATCCGGTCCCGCTATAATCGTATATTTGCTCGTACGACCGCCTATCAGTCTTCTGTGGTGCCCTACCTTGCCCTTTTTCTTGTCAGCCCAGAACGCATCGCTTCGGAACTTAACTCACTCATATCGTAAAGCGTTTTGTTTTTTCCTTGCTTACGACAATTCTGCTATAATTTTGTTCCATAATTGTTGGTTGACTATGTGGTTGCTGAATATCATCCTCCTTTCGGGATGTGTAAAGCGAATACTTGATTTGACTTGATAAGCTACTGTCGATCGAATAACTGATTTTTTCATGTGATCGGGGTGCTGTCGCACTCTGGCGTTTTGATTGAAGTAACTTTGATTCACGTTCATTTCATTCAGGAAAAAAGAATTCAGCATTTGTTCGGAGAGCAATAAGTCGATCAAAAAGTGATGAATAACTAATCCACGATGGTCGATTAGTTTTTCTACTAGTCTTACATTCTTTGAAGCCTAGATGCCACGAAAAACAAATTAACTAAGCTCCTTTCTATTACCATTATAATCTACTTCAATGTATGACCGTACGACATCACTCAACAAATCTGAGGTACGACTGAAGCCAATGACCCACATGGTGAGCTATGGGGGTACGCTTTGATGTACATGTGGGAGTTAACAAACATCACCCACCCAACCAAACATATATTTTCTCGGTTAAATAAACACAACTGGATCATAATTGAAATCCGTTTGGTTCTTCAACACGAATATGAGTGGTATTCATAATAACAGAAAAAAGGCTGTTTGTTAAAATTTCGCGCACTGTATTTGGTCCTGGGACACAAATTAACTAGATTCTACGCACTGATAAAGCAATTTTATTGGACAATATAACCAGTGATCATGTAGTAAAATGATAGCCCGAGTTCCAAGCGCTCACGAATCTAACTGGGGTCCCATTTCACCTTATTTTGGGTTTATCGATTCAATACGGAGCACCTCGTTTAAAATGTTCAGAAATCACTTTTGATTGTTCCAAACTCCGGCAGTAATCAGTTCGAGTGTGAAATGGATGAAATACGAACGTGGTAAATTATTTCAAACCATTATTGGCTTTCTTCCTGAGGCACACAATGCACTGCGTCCGTTTCAGCATTTCGCCTCCAACGTCTACTGCAGATACGTATTTTTTTTAGAACCAGTACCACCGAGGGTTTTCACTTACCGATCGTTGATAGTCTATATTTTGAAACAACCTACACAGATTCCTCCTTTTTCATCTGAGGTTTCACCAGTAATCGTTCCTTGGTTTTTATGGCAGTATGCAGTTTACTTTTTCGGTCTTCGATGCAGCTTGTGGTTGAGTAGGATGCAGCATTTTAGTCATTCATTAAACTGTAATCAAATTTGACTCGTCCAAGAATCTATAATAATTGTTGCCACTCCACAGTCCACAGTCGTATTCACGTGAAAATTACTTAAGATAACCATTACACTTCGGTTAACAAACTAATGACATTTGAGGTCAGCTGGAAATATCTTGTTCATCAGATCACCGCTTGCCAGTAAACCTTGTCGATTTACGTACACCTCGATTACACCAATGCAATTTAACATATCAGACAGTAACCAGTCCTCACGACACATTAAGTTTCCCTGATCTAACAATTGCTACATTCCGATGTGCATCTATTCGAATGTTTTATGGTTTCCACACAGCAAAAACGTTTTAGGCAAGGTTGATACATATTCCAGTTTTCATGGACTGTTTCCGGAATGGTCTATTTTTTCGCATTTGAACCCCACCCACTGCCGTTGTGTTGTAGTAGATTTTCACGCACGAATATTGACCCGGATTGAATTATGCATTGATTTGTATGGATCGATAGCCAACCGAATATGAATTTGAAAGAATGGCTAATCGGTCGACTCACGCGACTTCAACAAGCAACGGAAGTAGAATAGTGTGGCCGGTAAATGCGTGTAGCGTGCCAAATTGATTTCCCGTGATCCAACAAGCCGCGATTTGAAACGGTATCCGGATTTATCGGGCACTGTTCTGATCGGGCTGCCTCATTATAGATCAACCATCATACCAAGTCAGAAACAAGCAGTAAGATGTACGAGAGCTTTGTGAATTCAAAGAAAATGTTTTGATCAAATATTTTAACCACATTACAATGATCATTGACAAGGATAAATTGCTTTAAAAGTGCGATTTCCTGCGAGCCATTTTCTATTTCTGTGGTAGAATATAGTTTTTTTTTGCAGCTATTCGAAATCACTAGGTGCAGGTAAAATGCAGTACACAACCGGGAGTAGCATAAAGCTGTATCAAGGTGCTAATTTAGACTAAGCATCCTTCAAGTATAGCTTTACACTCAATACGCAGTGCATTCACTCAGCAATGAACCAATGAAATAACAGTCGCCCTTTCGTCAGAATCTGTTATTAATGCGTATGCACCATCGGGTCCGGTATTGGAACTCCGGACCCCTAGAACCTAAGGGGGTGCCCGTTATCAGTTGTACCAATCAGATAGCACCGGAGCCGACTCAACTTGTCAATTCAAGTTTTTGTAGAAGCAAAATTCAGTGCTAGTCAGTCGTCTTATTTGATCCGAAAACAATACAGGAGAACCATCTGTTGATTATCTGTCAATCTTGTTCCAAGCACATTCCATCAGATGTGGTGTGAGAGGTCCAGAGTTCAAATTCTATATGGTACAGTAAATTGGTACTGGTGATGCGCTTCAAAAAGAGGGAAACTCGAATGTAGTGCTTTTCAAGTGTGTCTGTCTTGAGAGCTGTGCGTGAAAGGTGAAGTCTGAAGGATGCCTAGTTCAAATCTATGTCCATTATCCGATATCGCTAATCACAAGTAACTGTGAGTTAAATGTGGATTAGATACTCGTTTGAATGCAGACTACACTCAATGCAAAGCAGTGCAGACTGGGCCCAGAAGTTGAAAAGATAGTTGTGCAACTGTTGAGCTCATAGCAATTTGAAAACTAGTGAAAACAGATCATTTTCTATTGGTAGGCCATTGAATGTGGTAATAAACTTTCAAAAGGTAATCTCAGATGATGGAGCTCGAGTTCTGATCAAAATAGCAATGTGGATCATCTGGCAGCTTTGACAATCACTCGGAGGAGTAACAATGTCCCATTGATGAGGCAGTTTCAGGTTGCACCTGCAAACAGAATATCGAGACCGAGGAGGGCCCCAAGTACCAAAATCCAGTGAAGGCACAGAAACTAAATTTTGCACCTTCGCAACGCACAGAACGGAAACCATAGTGATTTATTGCCTAATGTGCCTTTAACAAAACAGGCTCATACTGTGTGACGTTCATTTTGCAAAGTTATTTGGATAAATTGTGACTTCGTCGGGCTGCAGCCTGACAAAGGACATTCCTCGTGATTTCTTCCGTTGCGCCTCAAAGCCAGCAGGTAGACCACTGATTGGGCACCGTCAAATGTAACACACACACACACAACAGTTAGGGTGCTTACAAAACGTATGAGAGAGAAAACAAGTCTTTTACTGGAGCACTATTTGCATCAATGACAAATGAACCGTGTCATGACTAAGTGAAAGAATTATTGCATTCTTCATGTATCAGTTCAGTTGATTTAACTTTGAAATTGAGTCAGTGGTGTACAATAAGATTCCCGAATTCCGAAATTATTGTCCTTGCGGCACAAACCCCCCCCCCCCNCAGAATGACATACACACACGGATGCATGGAACAGTAAGATGTTGCGTGCTCGCGTTTGTGCATTTGAGCTAGGTTCAAACTGCCAGAAAAATTATGGCTTCGTTGTACGCATTATTTCTGTTCCACAGGACAGCTTGTTGATAGACACTCTCCAATTATCAGGCCGCTTGTAATTACGTATTAGTTGACACGCCCAAAATAATCGACTGAGAATAGCGATGATGCTCAAAGATTCAAAAAATCAGTCTTTGAAAGAGGGTTCAAAAGACTGTCTGAAGGTGTAGCTCGACCCCATTCATGAGTTTATTATCACTGTAAAATCGACCTCATAGTGAGTACCCCATCCAGAACGGAAATACATAATCTCAACAATATCCATGAATGATAGCTGATTGTATGGCTGAAGAACCTGTGGCGCATAACTGTAAAGATTTTGCTAAAAAATTGAGCAACTACGAACAATTAGGTCTAAGTAGTATCAGCGTAACATATGATACTGTAACGAACATATCCCAGTCGTCCATCGCTGAAAGTTCATCTCAGAACATTTCCGTGACATATAATAACTCACCTTGGTTGCCTGCAATGGGGACATCTGTCAGTTACTGCAACATAACTTATGGTGAAAATCTGCTCCTTTAAGCCCATGTCCAAGTAGCGGAGTAGAGCGCAGTCACTTGGCAAGATGGAAACTGCTTCAGCGAGTAAGCGGTCTCGTGCACTCGGCGATGATACCAGAAAGTGTTCAATTATCTTCTTGCAATTGTTGTCTCTGTCGTATCAAGGAACAAGTTTCAACCAGAGAAGTATCTTGTCACGCGTAAATCTTCTATTTCGCCTGCTCGCCGCGCTTGGCAAAATGGAAATAGAATTCAGTTCACACGAGCTACGAGACCCGATTTTCAATACTTTGTGAACACGTCAATCTAATCCGCCACTTAATGGGATCAGTGATATACGATCAGGGCTGGTCTACACAAACGTTCGAAACGCTGCATCGAAGGAAAAAGCCGAATGATTTAGGTGCTCCATTGTGTACAACATGCCATGTTTTCCCCGCAGCTGCCACTGACCAAAATAAAAACAATTATTCTACACTCCGGGTCCCATTTTCTTACACACTATTCTACTTACGCATATAAGATCCCCTCCTCCCCTCCTCACCCCTCGCCGGGCAGTAATTTTTGGGGAACAGTCCTGTGCGATCCGCAACCTACCAGTGATTCATTATAATCCCTTCAACAGTATTGTGACAAATCACTGACTCCCAACGGATTTTCCCGTTTCCCGGATAGAATGGGGGAAAAAGTAACGGGATAACCCTTGTCGTAGTTTTGGTCTGATATCTAAGGCATCTAAGCGCACAGAAATCAGCGATAAGCAGTGTTCCACAAGAAGCTGCACACCGCTTTCGGACATTCTTCTCGCTGTGGAGTAGACGTGTCCGGTGTCGCCGACGGCGTTATTGTTTATCTGTTCCCGACTTCGATTGTGCCAGTGAACATGTCGATTCGGTATCTGCCTGTCTTCTGAACACTACTTATTCTAAACTTGAGATATATCAATTAAAAACAAGGCACATGCGCTAGAGAACGCAGCGGTTTTCGACATGCAAACTGGCTTTTTCTGCCCCGGTGTTTTTCAGGCGTTCTATTTTGTGCTACTTGGTGTTTTAAAATTTTTGATTTCTTTTGAAGGTAAACCGGAATGTGGTAATCTATCTGTCCTATTTTGGTCATCTAAATTCACAGTTCAAATCGAACAGTGAACGAACTTTAACTGCATATGGAACGCATTTTACAGAGCTGACTGGGAACTGATATGAAGTTCTTGAGATAGGTAACAACATCACCTTATTCTTTGCTGGTCCAAATTAATGCGGAAATGTGCACAGCAGTCTGAGGCCTCATGAGAATCTGGGACGTTTGCCTTGCAGGGGACCGTATTTTGACATGTGACCGGGACTTGTGTCGTGGTTGATTAAGGATATTTATCTTATGTCGCACTGGTGAACAACGGGGGGAGCGGGGGAGGCGGGAGAGAGGGGAGCGGGGTGGAGCGATGACATGTGCGTGGCGGTGCGGTTGCTGAAGTCTAGGAATAATTTTTGAAAATGTCAGCGGAATCCTTTGTAACTGAGACCGAACGAACGGCGTTCAAGATGGTATCGGCTGAATGAATGCGATTCAGATGGACTTTTGTTCATCTGAGTGAAAAATAATGTAGATTTAGTATTTGGCAGAGTTTTGCTTCAAACGAGTGAACGTGACCGTTTCATACCATTTGTACGCTCCCCCAAACGTTGAACTCACCAAAATGAGTGGGAGGGTGTGAGTGTTTGACTGTACTGTTGCGTTGATATCGTTTCCAAAGTTCCGGTCATTGAATCAGACGGTTCCAGAGAATGCCCACTGCGACATGATAAGGCTTTGGATCAAAGATAAAAAAGAAGAGTAAGGAGCATTTTGAAATGTAATAATATGAAGACGTTACGCCTTTTGAGTGTTTCTGATTTATATCAAACAGTGCAGAATGCATCCGTGTTCGAATATGGGATGTGGTCATAGCAGAGTGCCAAATTGTTTGGTATTCATGTCGGTGGGTGAATGGGAAATGTGGGATTACGGCCTGGCATTCCTTTTATTCAGAAATGAGTTAGACTAAAGCAATTTTTTATTATGGTCATGACTTACGAGCGCATACCCCGTAGGATTATTACCTCAAATTAATTGGGTATTGATATAAGGTGATAATCCCTTATATTGTTTCAGATATAACGATAAAACACGATGTAACTTTCTCCGACTGTTTTGTTTTCACTAGTGCTGGAATGTGAGATGTGCCTGTGTTTCATCAAGCCCCCCAACCCTTTAGATGCCCACAAATTACTCGAGATCAATATGCCACGCGCAAAGATGTGCATCCTAATGGATGGGGAAACCATTTTGATACGATCGATCGATCGATCTCAGGCCAGTACAGCATCTATTTCGTGATTGGCCCCCGGACAAAACTTGGTTTATGCCTTGAAGACACCGACAGCTTCCTTGTTCAATATCCCATGAATCTATTAGAGGAGCCAAATTGAATCCCAAAACTATGATCACCCGTGTGTAAAAAAGATAATTTGCGTTATAATATTTTATATCCTCTTCTCTTCTGTCTACGGACAGATATTATCAAACCGGAATGGTTTTTTTTGTGGAGTCCTCTGTTTATTTGTTTATCTGTTTATACGATAGCCAATTATTTGGCTTTTATCTGAATCATCAGTAAGAACATCTGAACATGCCAGCGAAGCATTGCATACGTATGGGGATTTCCATGGCACAGAGTTGGTGATATTTTGTGACATATTTTTTACAAATACACCTCAAGTCAAGTCATGAGGTCGCTCTATGCACCCCTAAGAGGTGAATATTCAGGAACCACAAAAACATAATTTGTCAAACAGTGGGGAATTTATTGTAGTAATTTACAAATAAAAAGGCACTAACAGCAAAAACACCACGGTATTTGGCGTCAGTTTAGTTTCATGCGCGGATTTTCTGCAACAAATTCAAACTTTGTGAGAAATCTGACGTGATGCGCAAAATGTAGATCGCCTATATAAGTCTCAGTGCGTGCATTTATACATAGATATATAAGTTTACAACTGGAACGGATTGTTGAACGGGATATAGGTATGATGGGTATGGATTGGTACTGGATTTAGGGCTAACACCAATCAGTGAAAGTCTTTTTGCTTTGAGGTGGCGTGTCACCGCATGCTGTACCAGATACTCCCGGTACAAGCAGTCATATACAGATGAACACTTGAGGGATCAAGACGTGAGTTTGTGGTCCATGAGAAAAACGACCGTGGAACATAACAGGCGATACATGAAGCCAGCGACACAAGGCGCAAATGAAAGCAAAACGGCCCTATGAGGTGAATAGAGACAGAAAGTGATTGAAAACGAAAGCCTTCTGACCCTCAATAATACATCGGTGAAGTGGCCAGACCATGGTTGAAAATAATATCAAAGTATTTAGCAGATGTGTTTTTATCAATCTGGTCATTTAACATGATTCTATGTGGACTGGAATTTGACAGTTCACCATACTTGTCCAAGTAAGAAAATTGCACCATAACATTTCGAGGGGGGTACATTCCGATCTACGTTTGTTGAGACGACTCCACAATCTCTATCATGTCATCCGGTAAATTGATCTGAGATAATCGGTTATGTAGGATAATTCAACCACTATATTGTCCGCATACTTAATAAAAAGAGAATAATTTCTCGCTGGTGTAGAAGTAGTGCAAGCTAAAAATGGAACAGAGGATAAACTAGAGCTTTACACATCTTGTTAGGAGAGGAACGGCGACGATGTACGGTCTTTGCGGCTTGACATCTACTGAAGTTTGGAGAAATAAATCACCAGGATTTCAATCGTGGGAGGGTGAGCGCCGATCAAAGACGGGGTATTTTGCAATATTTACCTATTTATAGTGTTGAAGGCATCACTGTTGTCCAGATGACATATGCGGACAGCTTTACCTTTCTTCGCAAGAATGGGTAAAGGAAAATGGATACTTCGGGGAAGGATATATGCAAATTGGTGTGGGTCATCATTAATAATCAACTGTGCGGATAAGATTTTGGACGGGAGCCATTCAAACACCTTCAGAACAACTGAAATACAAGCTCTGGGACAACATTTTGAGGAACCCTTTATAGTGTGATAGGGTGAGTAAGACTACTCTTCAGCAGTTGGGACTACTTTCCTTCGAAATTCAATAGTTGAAAGTTCACGCAATACAGGGATAAATGAAGCGGTGCATTCATTTAAGACTAAGGGTAAAAGTCCATCAGGGTGACCGGGAGTGCAGAGATTTAGTCAGGTCACTTCTGGAAAAATTCTGCCGTAACAAAGCTGGAACTGGGATGGTTAAGTTCATATTTTTGTTTTATTTAGCAGGACAGGGATTGCTGTTCCGGTGTTGATGAAGCGCTGATTTAGAGACTCACTTCTATATCTACAACGGTTTCGCGGTGTAACGATCTACCGCCGGAAATCAGTATTAAGGTGTGCAAGGTTTGACCACCGTTTTGTTGTATTGTTGGGCACGAGCGTACATAAAGTTGATCGTACGAAGTTCACACCTGATGGGTTATGAAACAGTGCACATCTCCGTGTGCTTGTACATTTTCAAGGCACACTCCTTTTTATGACGACCTTTTTTAAGGTGTGTGACGGAGAATCGATCGGGGCGGATATAAATCCAAAATAAAAACGAACAACAGACAAAAGCTTAAATACCTCGGATAAGGGTCACGAAAAACAGAAAGGTTAGACTCTAAAAATTCAGTTTGCTGAGAGTGATCAATCATTTGTCTTGGCTTTAAGAGGTTCATTAGAAAACAGTGTCTGACTTGAAGCTTGTGATCACTGCTTGTAGTAAGGAAGCCGTGATTGGTTTTACTGGAAACGGTTGGGGAAAATTTTACCATTGAGTTATCAAACGCCTCTACCGGTGGGCCTGTAATCTACACAAAGTAGATGAAGGGGATTGTGAAAGCCTAAATCCACGTACGCATCGAATCTGGTGGGAATATTGATAATCTTTTTTAAAATCTAAAAAGAATGAAAAATAGGCTTCAAACCTTTTAAGTCACCAGGGATAATGAAAATAGAAGTATAAAATGATTAAATCAAATTGGTGCGAAAGGTCTTAAAAGTCATTAGGAACCTCAGATAAGCGTGAGAGAGAGAGAGACAGAAATAGATACGTGCAGCAGAATGAGTGACTGAGTGAAATTTCAATGCTTGGATTTATATTGAAGTACAGATGCATTTATGTTAAGTGTAGATAAGGAAAACACGTTTTTTGTCAACTGACTACGCTGATTTTCTCTCAGTGTGATGGCACGATCACCCAGTTAAGAATAAGAAACTGGACGATCGCCGCGGTAGCTAACGAAACCATTCATGTATGCTTTTTTGTCATCAATCTCCTTGTGAACCCAGTTTTCATGAAGCATGATCACACCAAGATGAGATTATTCTGATAGTATTGTCAGATTTTATTGTCGTAGCAACAGCTTTGTTTTTGAAAAATCTTTGCTCATGGAGCTTCTATTTTGCATTCCTTTGGCGTGTCGGATGATCGATTAGAGTAAAAAAGTTAGGATCGGAAATGGTGATCCAATCTGAAAGACAAGGTTTGCAAATTAACGTGACGCGGGTATCAGCTGAGCGCTTGCTCTAAATCACCGAGGAACAGAACAATCTTGTAGACTAATGCTGCCAGTTGATATCCCTCCGCTTTATAAACTCATCTCTCCCAAACCCAATTGAAGAATTAGAACTGTTATTTATTTTCATTTATGTAATTTATAATTTATATATACATCTGTATCACCTGAGGGATTGTGAATGGAAATCAATCAATATGATCACCCGCTTTTACCACCACATGAATCTCAAGCCGTAGCGAACAGTTTACTCGAACACGTATAAGGCACTTCGTAATTGAGTGCTGTTATGACCTACAACTGACTGATTTGTGTTCATGCATGCCTGTGGCCAAATTGATCGATCGATCGATCCGTTGATCGATTGACTGACTGTCTGAATGCTGGTTTGACGGCCTTCGCATGCAGTGCGACGTGTGAGTTGGTGTCGGTCTGCCGGCCTGCCTTCCTACACGCTGATCGTTCCTACTTGTTCCCCGGTTTGTGTACCGGCTGCATATTTTCTGTTTACAATAAACTTACTGCTTACTTCTTTTTGTGCTCATTTGCCTGCGTAATTTGGAACATAACAAGTGCAAAATGAATTTTTAACTGTCCAGGTGGCTGATAGAATTTCAGGTGAATAAAGTTTATTTCGAAAACCAATATTGTCCCAAGTTGGTCACTTTTCTCGTACGATGACTTCGCGTAAGTGGTTCTGTACTTTCATGGACACGCACATTGTACCATTTTTCCAACATCACTGAATGAATGATACATGAAAATGTGAACCGCGTATACCATGCGTCTTTGTACCGATGCAAATGACTAGTGGTGCGGCGAATTCCTGGATGAAAGTGCTTGCAAACCGTTGTGCAACGTAATCAAAGAACTCAGCAGAGCAAAAAAACCTTAAATAAAAAGCAAGCATCAATCACTGTACAATAGTGATTGTTACCTTTCCTAAATTTGTTGAAAATAGGCGTTTTAAATATACTGTTGTGCAGACGATTTTTGAGAAAAAGGTTTCTGTTTATCAAAGTCTGCCAAGTGCCATAGAGGAAGAAGAAGCCCCCCCCCCCGCGGCCACCATTTACTGCTGAATCCTTGTACGCATGACATTGGTCAGTTCTCTATTGACCAGCACTCATCAGCAAGTGGTACATGGTGGTGAATATACCACGGACACACGCACATCCAGCCCAGAAAGGAATTGTAAGTTCCAATGACTTAAAGTAAAACATTTTTGACCGCTTCCATCAGTTCGCAAATTGAAGGTTTCATTTAGACGTGCTGTGATGAAAGTTGACATAGTCTGTGGTCATTTCTAGTTTCAATTTTTCCGAGTAAGCTGAACTGCGAGGGAATCTGGCGTGAATTAATTTCAGTCAATAGTGAGAAAGGTGTTGTACCCGTTGAGCACAGCTCTCTATTACCTACTAGTGATGACGTGTCTCGCGTTGCGGCTAAGATTGAAATCGATCACGTAAGATAAGTGTGATGGTGGAACTACGGTGCTGTGAAGCCATCCCTGTCGACGTGATTGACACATTTGTGGTCGGGATAAAACAATCAAGTGCTCATAGTTGACAGCTGATTCACTAGATGCACTGTGTATGAGCCTGAATCACCCGTGTTCTACGAATCCATCCATCCATCAGAATGTCAAGTTCTGAGAATTAATGTAATCATAGGAGACGATCGTAATTCCATTGGTTTATCTCCACCCCAATGACCGTTTCCGTGTGTAAAGCACAGAACATCCGGAGGAACAAAGCTGTCTATCACCTCAGGACCTTGAGATGTAACTATTTCAAAACTGAAATGTGTGTGAGCGATAGTCAACCAGTAATCAGGGAATTTTGTAGTTAGTGGAAAAAATATGTTTACAAGTATTTAGAGTGTCCAAAGCTGCGTAGGTCCACATATAGGACTTTCCAGGACGGGTCTGCGGGATCGCTATTTGCAAATATCTTGTTTTTTTGTTTCGTTGTTTAAGTGTGACTAACACTGAAGATCGCAAAACCGATTCTCTACTGACCGTGTAATTATATTTTCCAAACTCTCTGTTGTTTGCATACTGAAACTATCTGCCTTATTCGTTCTCCAAAGAGGTTGAGACTTTCAAAGCTCTCATACAGTATACAGTACACTTTTAAAGAAATATATCTAAATGGTTGCGGTTTTGGAAATAAAGGGGACAGTTAAGGAGCACCTATATTTTAAGGGCGCAATATATGCGGACCTTAGATTGTATTATCCGGATCGAACATGGTGGTCACAACAGATGTTCTCTGATTTTCGCACACATTTTTTCACTCCCCTCTTAGTCTCTACTTTCCTGTACAGAATCATCTCATGCGACGTCCTGGAATCCGCAAGTCACAGTCCCAACATTCACGTCTGGGCATGATCGGTCACGATTTATCGATCCATCTTGACGTGATTCGCTTCTTTACGCGAACGCACAGGTCAATTACCGCCGGGTTTCGTTCATTCGCGTCGATGACGCACACATGATCAACGATGACAGTGCGGAAGAACAGCCCACCCCACCCCACGTAAACCTTCATTCTCGATCACTGACAAGAATATCTAAAACAAACCGTTTATTCCCGAAAACCGAGAAAGATCGAGGAGCTAAAACAGTGCTAAAGTATCCCTACTGTTACTATTCTGCGTTTTTCCATAATATTTGTTCTCTCCTCCGACGTAGTTAGCAAGATCGTTCGACGCGAAATAAAACCAGTTAGGAAAATACCAAGAGTGTATATTGTAGTCCGTACTTGAGACATGTTTAGATTTTAATATGATTATCGGTTTACCGAACGGGCTTAGTAAAATAGCGCGTGTAGCTTGGACGAGTCAAACGTTGGCCGGTGTCGTCATCGCTTAAACATTTTTCATTCCGAATTTACCACATGGCGCATCGTTCCACAACTGATCCTTATGTGGTGATTCTCTACCAACACTTAAGCGGCATCGGATTCAGAACTTACCCTCCTCCTATGCCGGCCCGGAAAGCACTCGACCGATCGGGTTCATTTATCGATCGGTCGGATAGATCAGCCGCAGCAAGGGACCTGGTACTTGCCCAGCTAACCCGAGCGAGAACTCATACCTTGTTTACAGCGCCGAGCCTAGACAGGCCCAGTGAACTTCGACTGCACAGCAGACGTGCCTTCATCACACGGATGGATTGAACGTGATAATAAGATCATTACAAAAAGTACAAGAAAATGTGACACGATGGAGCAATCGGACTATCGGACTATCGACACGGCAACATGACATCTTAGATTGATGGTCGGACATCTTAAATTGATGCCGTGACATCTTAAATGGAGTTTCGGAAGTCTGAAGTTGGAAGACGTATAGTCTGTCTGTGTGCGCGCGCGTGCGAGTGGGCGGGTGCACGCGGGGGAGTGTGCAACTGTTCTCTTGCTGCCTGCATTCGGATCACGGTTAACTACACCCGTCACTGACCGATTGTATGGGTCCTGGATTTTGCTTTCACGGTAGATTATTAGGTCACACCGACACCTCTCGCATGTAGTTAATGCAACGGAGGTGTTCGTGGTCTGAGGAAAAATAACGTAAACTTTGGAGTGCGGAAATCGTGTATGCACTACCATTTTTGTAGCTTTCATTGAGAACAAATTAATTGATTGATTGTCGGCAATGTCCAACGGGTGGTACATTTGTATATATATGAATGTTTACACTGACCGAAAGCTAACAAATCAATGGGATCAACTCGGACAGACCACTGTTAATGTGGGGGACGGAACGTTGTGTGCAACCCAATCCGACCAGTAGGAATGCCCATTGATTACGATTCTCAGCAAAAACCGGTGTGTGTGGCATAGAAACAGTTTTAATGGTACACAACGATCATGCCTGAAAACTACTCCGCTTCTGATCAGGTGAACTAATCCGTTAAGTTCCGTAATTTGAAACACACAGTTACAATCAAAAAAGAACAAATCCCAAGATATCCATGACTGGGTTAGTGTCGAATAACCAAACCGTTAATAGAACTCAATGGTTCATTCCAATCACATCGTAGACCAGTTTCATGAAAGCCAATGATGTCCGAGATTAGCAACCATCGTGCTTCACAACATGATAATAGTTACGAAGAAATTAGGAAAACTGCTATGAGGAATCGTCACAAAATGATTCCAATAGTTGCACAGGTAAATTCCACAAGATCCACGTTCATCACTGGCCGTAGTGGTCTAAACTGAAAGGCGATTGTGAGGAAGCTCGCAATTCCGTGACATAACACTCCGACAATGATCAAACAACGTAACACAATATCACATCTCCTGGAAATTCGTGTATTTGACGACAACGACAAGTACCACCACCACCACCACC
>UZAN01044609.1:14626-25620 GCA_900618425.1 Echinostoma caproni | reverse complement strand
TGTACCGTTTGACCTCCTTTTGTGACGGTCCTAATTTTGTCGGCTGCAGCAAGAAACCAGTCCCCGTGTTTCGAGTTGGTGAACTTTACCAAAACAGGTATGGTTTCACTGTCCCTGCTGCTACCAGTCTGCCATTTTCGCAATATCCTTTTGATAGCGACATGGCCTGGCAAGTTGGCACACCTGAGTAGGTTCATCACATGATATCTTATGGCTCGGTTTCTCAGGCACCCCTCTTTCATGAAGGGTTCAGAAATGCCTCTAATAATAACCTACCTGTGTCGTCCCAAGGCCAATTCACGTGTGCGTTGAAGCTCGGACAGGATTTTGGCTATATTTTGAAAATCTTTTTCTAAAGATGACAACGTATCCTTCATGGCGTCTAATGCCTTATCTAGCCCGACACCTTGGTGCGGTTGGTTTGCTCTTTTGTCTTTAACAGCTCTGGGCCCCTTGTTCTTCTTATTGTTCTCGGGCACCTGTTAGCTCAACTGTTGTAGTTGGTTGACTCACCGCCTCAAATCCCTTCCCTGGACTCCTTTTTAGTTTTACGATCTGTTTCCCTCCCTTGGTTTTTAATAACTTTTTGCTCTTTGTTGGCACCCGAAGGGTCATTCTCACAGTAGTTGTTGTGTAGTTTCTGTGGGAGTTTCCCACTATCTGAATGAAACCATGCGTAGCACGTTTCACACTGGATTCCATTGGTTATTTGACCGTTTCAGCATTGCGGTTTATCGCAGCGATCGTTTAGACATGCGAGTAGCTGCTTGTTTTGCAGGATGTTTACGTGAAGCAACATTAGCCATGCCTATTGGTTATTATAAAAAGTATGGGAGTAAATTAAATAAAGGGTCAATCCTATCTCAAGGTCAGAGTTAGGGTGTGAGCTGGTGGGCCTCAAAGTAGATGAACTAACCAAGGGAAAACCTCAGGGTAACTCACTTGTAAGAAACAGTTTCATCACTGTGGGACACTGGGTTGTTAACCTACCCAACAGCTATTTGCCACTGGGCGTCGTGTAATTGTCCAAGGTGGGTGTTTCAGTTCACAATTCAACCTGATCCAAGACTCTTCAGCCGTATTTCAGTTACAATTTGTGACGTCCAGTCTCTCGATCTGTGTTCTGCTTCCAGTCTTCTCAAATCCAAAAGTTTCTCAATTCTCACAGCGAAATTTCAAACCACTTGTGGTACAGGTTAAGTTACGTTAGTTCAGTTCAGTTTAGTTTCTTAGGACGAAATGTGGCTGTTGCCAATCGTGCGTCCAATCCGTTGTGTTGTGGGTGAATTCTCCATGCTTCCAACACTGCGTCCTCGATTGTCCAATGGGTTCCTTCTTGGCAAAAACAGTTTCCAGTTATGGAGATCTTCACACCAAATGCTGTAAAAAAAGAAGAAAAAGTTGTCTTCTCGCCTGTTCGGTGGGAGATCTTCATTGAAAGCTTTTCATTGGTGCGTATGCGTCGTACACGGTGTTACTTAGAGCAACCCCGTTACGTTGTCGGTCCCCTGGCTCACATCTGCTTGTGCCCGTTGATGCCAGGAGAATATCTGTTTTAGATGCAAACTTCCGGGAACGCCTCAGCTAAACTGAAGTCTAGTGCCGCCCTAAACGCTTTGACGCTCATGCAGTTGATTACCTCTTCAGGTAACTTGTTCCACATAGGGATGACCCTGTGTGAAAAGAAGTCAGCCTGAATATCCAATCGAGTGTGGTTCCTTTGCAACATGAGGCTGTGGCCTCTCGTACTAGGATAAACAGATCACCTAGGTCGGGTCGTGACAAATCTTTCACCATTTTGAAAGTCTGTATCAGCTCATCCCGCACTCTTCGGCGTTCATACGAGAAGAAGCTGAGATCCCGTAGTCTCTGTTTGTAGCTTTCAACCCTCTGTCCAGCTACCATTCAGGTGACCAGCCGCTGCACATTCTCTGAGCATATTATGACCTTCCTATAATACAGTGCCCACACCTGGACACAATAATCTAAATTAGGGCAAACAGTGGTCTTACATAAAGGTACAAAAACCTCCGTTTGTCTGCTAGTGACTGTAGCGAAATAATTCCCCTCTGGTCTTGTTCGTTGCCTTGAGGCACTGAACTAAGGGCTGTAAGTTGTATTTCACAATAATTCCAGGGCCTCTAATTTGTGAGGCCTATTCTAGCGGTGGACCGTTTACCAAGTATGTTTGGGTCTGGTGGCTCACAACTGACACTTGATGAAATTCAGAAGCAGATCCAACTGAACAGTAAATGGATGAACTATATCTAAATCCCTCTGCAAGTCTGCTCCCGCCATTCTGACGTCATCCGCAAAAATGAGGCTAGGATTTTGGACATCCTGTGCCAAGTTCTTTATGAACGTTAGGAACATTGGGGGTCTTAACTCAGAGCCTTGTGGGGCTCCGCTCGAGACCACTTCAGTTTCCGACTCATTGTCTTCCACCCTCACCCTGAAGGTGCGATTGCTCCAAAACAACATGAACAAGTTTCTTACGTTGCTTACTATACCCAGGTTTTCTATTTTGACGTCCAACAACCTATGGCTGACGGAGTAGAAGACCTTCGAAAAGTGTTGATAGCATCCAATCCAATCAAACTTTCTAGGACGCAGAGGCCTCGGCCTTATGATTATCCTGATTCCGGCTCGGCTTCGTCGATAGGCCGTGTGCTTGAATGTTTGTCCGACTTGCAATACAGTTAATAGTTCCGCAACCGTCTGAGGATGAGTTTCGGATATAGTAGATGTCGCCCGTGTTTTCGGCAAGGCTGAAAAAGGGGGCAACAAACTGTATTCTCGCAGTGTCGGTGAGAGTCTTACGTACACTTGAGCGTTAGCGTTCCTGCGTGTGCATGCGCACCAAGTTACGTCAAACGTGGTAGTAGGGAGAAGAAAAGAAGAAGCCTATTTTGCTTATGTTCTAGGTCACCTCTGGGAAGGTCTCGGTCCGTACCCTATCTAATTCCATTTTAAAGGCTTGCACTGTGTTTAAATGAACGAGTTTTAGGGAGGCGATTTCAGAAGTTGACCAAGCTGTTGGTGAGAAACGTTTCCTCACATCAAACCTGCTTCTATTCTTTTCTAGGTGATATTCGTGGCCTCTTAGTTCTCTTGTAGATCGGCGTTCTTTGGTTTTCTGAAGACTTCGATCAGGTCTCGTCTGAGATGCCTCCAAGGCATAGAGAAGAGGTTGAGGTGCCGAAGCCGGTCCTCGTAGGATAGCTCTTTGGTTGTACAAATTATTCTGGTGGCTAACCGTTGTACTTTTTCTAGTCTGTCTACGTCCATTACTTGGTAGAGAACCCAAGCTTAGACGCAGTATTCCAGGTGGGGTATTACGAGTGCCATATACAGAGGGATGAATACATCGGCTTCTCTGCTGGTTGTTGCAGCTCTGAGTGCAAACAATGCTCTCCAGGCCTTGTGGGCTCCTACGGCAATTTGTTAGCTAGGTGCCAAGCCGGCTGAGACTGTTATCCCAAGATCTTTGACACACCTCTCTTGTTTCAGAATATTTGCTTCTTGTTTTGGAAGCGTAAGCAGCAGGGGGTTCAGGAGCATTTTTACTTAAAACACAACATTTGTTTGCGTTCAACGGCAGATCTCACCTAACCATCCACGCGGCAAGCCTGTCTGAGTAGTTTGTATTGATTGACGACTTGACGAGCCGCCAACTACTTTGACGTCCGCTGTGTAGATTAATCATGGATTTGCGACCTCCTCGGCAAAGTCGTTGATAAATATGAGAAAGAAAAGTGGTCCTATTATGGACCATTGGGGGACAACACTGGTCTCTTTCTCTTCACCGGAGATCTTGGATCGTATTTTCACCTGTTATGTGCGATTGTGGATTAGACTGTCTATCCAGATAAATACCTGGGTTGGAGTCCCTGTACCTCTTAATTTATGCAGTAAGAGCACTTGGTTATCGGAGGTGAACGCCTTTTGGAAGTCGAAGTAGCGCACTTCGGTTATTTCTCCTTTGTCCAGCCTGCTTGTTACATCGTTTAGAAATACAAAGAAGTTATCCTGACGGGATTGATCCATGAGGAATCCGTGCTGTGCGTTCGAAAAGAACTGCACGCCTATTATGTACTCTGCTAGTTTGTTTCCTACTAGCCGCTCCATCACTTTGGAAACGATGCTGGTCAAGCCAATCAGTCGGTAGTTTTCTGTAATAATTGCTTCCCCTTTCTGGTAGATGGGTGAAATCGTTGCTCTGCGCCAGTCGGCCGGCACTATGCCACGTGAACATCGACTGATTGAACAGTGATGTTAGGGGTAAACTGATTGCCGGGGCCAACGGTTTTAAGACCGCTGGATGCAGGTTGTCCGTGCCGGCGGATTTCGTCGGGTCGGTTTGGAGATCACAGACAGGAACTCGCCGTGTTCTATGATCCACCTAGTGCTGCACGGGACTGCAATATCCTCGTCTACGAAGTTGTTTAAAATCGTCTCTACTCGGAAGATCGCATGGAAGTGGTCTTCGAATGCATTTTCAATGCCCTGGTCCGTGTCAAATGTTGTTGTTCCTAAAAGCATAAGCGAACTTATGGCCTTTTGGGATCTAGCCTGTGATTGGAGGTAGCTACAGAACGTTTTGGGCCGTGCTGTAATGTCCCTTGCCAGTTTTATTTCATACTGATTTNTTTCTTGCCGATCTCGATATGCTGACCGCTTCATTTCTTAGTCTGGTATACTTCCGCCCGTTATCAAATGTCTTTAGCACTGTGTAACTATGCCTGGCGGCGTTGTGTTTCGGTAACGCCTTGCAAACTTTGGCTGTGAACCAGGGCTTCGGCATTTGACTTTTTGACTCTGCCGACGGTGCGTGTCTGTCCGCCAATCTAATTTTATTTTATTTGATGACCTACCACATTGACTCCGTGGATGGTGTAACATCGTTAACCCAACTGAGTTCACGTGCGTATCTTAAAAGGGTGACGTGTTCGATTTTATTATATCACCTAGCTACTCTAATTCGTGGCGCGGGAACCTTCGGTGTAAGGTCGAATAAGATCACGATGTGATCAATTTTTCCCAGTGGATTCCAGCGGAGTATATTTCGAACTTCACCTTCGCTCCGCGCAATCATTAGATCAAGAATCGACGGGATTTGCCCTTCTCTGAATCTGGTTGACCACGTAATGTGCTGATGGAGCCGGCCTTCGTCCAACAGTTCTAGTAACTGGTTTTCGAAGCCAGGGCCCTCGTTGGTTTTGATTTTCCAGTGTATCCCTGGAGCGGTAAAGTCGCCCATGATACATGGTCGGAGGGGAGTCTTTACCAGGTCTAGAAGCTTATTAATCAGCTAAACGTTTTCGAGTGGCGTTGTACGAGGGCGTCGGTACACTCCTACTAGGATTAGTACTGCCGGTGAACCTATCGTACACACTACCGGTTGGGAATTTTCGGATTCGTAGGTGGGCAAGATTAGTGCTTGTTTAATGTGATCTCTGACCAACAAAACTTGTCCACCTCCCTGAATCTCCTTAAGTCTGTTTGACCTGTAGGCATTCAAGCTGTTAATTATACGACCCATTTCAAGGCCTTCAGAGAGTCATGTCTCTGTTATTAAGGCAAACTTGATCTCTGTACGTAAGATGACCGGTTCGTCCTTCTTATTTATTATGCTGCAAGCATTCGTCATGAAGCCGCTTAAAAATTGTGACCCTTTCTCCTTTTGAGGAAGAGCTGGGCACGCCCTCGGGGTCTATTCCCGAGGGCTTCGCACGTTTGTTTCTAACGTTGGCGGTCTGAACCCTCTAGCGTATGTAATATTATCTTTGGACCTACGACGCTCGTTTGTTATGAAGTCGAACCTCATCGTGTTCGCTGTGATATTTTCGCTGATATCCGTAACAACGACGATTTCGGGATACTGGGAGCGTATTGTAGTCTCGCCCAATTTACTCCGGACACTACAAGCGTTAGTTTACCAAACGGCAATAATTCGCTTGCTCGTAGCTTTGATTCGGGGCACTTTTATAAGTTTGGAGTCCGTGGGCGTAATACCCGAGGGATAACCCCATTTTAGCTGTTGTGTAACAGCTGAAGGCTGCACCCGGTTTCTAAAACATGCCGCCCTTATATTTTCCCAGTCGGCTGACTTGAATTCCTGCGGCGTGATATTTTTCAGGAAACCTAGGTCCTCGCTTCTGGGACTGGTAATTGTGTCCATTCCTGACCGGCGTTTTAGCGTAATGCTACAACTGTTGCTTGGTTGCGGCCCTGCGATACCCTTGCCAGTGAGGAGGTACTCTGCGCTTCGTACCTAAGATTATCCTTCTCTAAATAAATGAACCTCTCTGCTACAATTTTTAGTTTTGCAGCAGCCACGGAGCTAGGAGCAGTGGTTGCTTTCTTTGCATCAACCGCTTTTGTTTCGCTTCCCCTCAATTCTCTCATCGGAGTCTCTTTAAGCTCTAGCATTGGCCTACTCAACGATTAACCATTCGGACGGTGTGTGCACTTCGGTGTAGGCATCTTACTTGGAGTGTTCGTTGAGTTGACTTAGCTTTTAAGGGCGCTTTTACTCTTCGTAGCTTGACTATTGCCTTCTTTGGCGCTCTTGCTTCCTGTTTATTCTTGAGTGGACAGTTGGTTCAACAGACCACAATACCATGATCTGGGGTGAAAACTATACCGCTCCTGGTAATGTTTTCTATTGCCACCGCTCTGGACAATAGACGGTCAGGTTGCACAGGACTAAATGTGACTACGGTCCACCGAGCGTCTAGAATTCCCTCTGTGGTATCCTTACTACGTAGTCACCCATCTTTGCTGAAATAAGAACGAGAAATGAGATCTTATCTCACCAAGTTGGCGAGTTAATTGTTAGACGTGAGCATTCCATTACCTGTATCAGTGAAAAAGGGGAAACGGCATCCGAAACATTTGGCACGCCTACACTCATTTACACTGCTAGAGATTAGAATAGTTCTACTAATTGCTTATCAGGTGTAGTCTTAAAGGCCTGCAATATTTGGAGGTCAACTATTTCCTTTGGAAGCCGATTTCAACTATAGATCATCCTATTGCTGAAAAAGTACAACCGCATATTTAGCCGACAACTCTGCTTCATGAGCATGAACTCATGCCGCCTAGTGCTATGTTGAGGAGCTAATGTAAACAAAGAGCTGTCCTATCTTTGATACTTCTTCATGATTTTGATGGTTTGTATCAGGTTTCTTTGTAGTGTGAAAGATACTAGATATGCGAGTAATAGTGAACTAAACAATATACGGAACGGACTCACATAAGAATAGTCCGGTTGGTTACAGATCCTGTCCCTCGGAAGTGTGGCTCCGGTTGATAATGTGCAGTGGGGCTGAAAAGGATAACTGTGACAGTTAACGGACCGCTTGATGATAACCGATAATCTACGCGTAATGTTTTAGTAACACTCGGAGAACACGTACCTAGTTACGAACACAATTCGTATTGTGTTGTTACTTGTTGGGCATATTAAACAAGCTGTACAATGCTGTCATATAAATTTGAATAGAAAAGTAAGACACTACATCCTCGCAGTCTCCTTCTTTCTAATAATAAAAGCTCTCCCAAACAGTGATTACACTCAGAAGCTGGTCGTACAAAAAGGACTTTACATAACCATTTTTTTAAACACAAATCTTCCAGCACATTCACAAAACAACCTTCAAAACAACTCCACCCATCCAGTTTTTGTGTCTTTTCACCTCCACAAGAGCAATGTTTGACAACTTTACAGCGTCTAGTATGCGCATTTTTCATTTCTCTTCCCTGATTGAACTTAGTTCTTGCTAACACGCGCGGTTTGAAATTTTAAAGTGCTCTCGTTTAAAATCCTTCTGGTACTACTCCCGTGGAATATCTTACGATATTTCACATTTTACTGCCTAGAGTGTGTTTAGTATATTTACTGCAACCTCTTACATATACATCGTCGGCGGTCTACGTGTTTACGTCGATTAAGGTGAAACTTTTGAGTGCTCGCCCTAACAATTCTTTATTTGAGTCTTAAAGTGTACTTTTTCGAAATATCCCTCTCTTTTATTTGCTGGTAATCCGTTTCACTGACATCTTTGGTATTACGACTGAAATCTAGTGTGTAAAACTTTTCGTTCTCTACTATATCTTCCATCCTTGATTTTCCATATTTTTGGTATATCATTGTTATAACTTAACTTATTCTTAAAATGATAGCTGCCAATTACGATACTGTCTCAATCCAGGATGTAACTCTGGATGAGGATACGTTTTCGATGCTTCTCAACACCACGGTAATCGACACTTCACCGGTGGTACAAAATAGGTTGATCCTATCCCAAAGCGAGGCGATATTAAGTCCAAAGACGAAAGTTGCCAAGCTTGAGGCTGAATTGGTGGTGGTAAAGGCACTACTTATCGGCCTTTCTCGGAACTTGAAGGAAGCAAAAAGACCATCAAAATCTCTGACCAAATCATCTTAGATACTGTCACAATGTTGTCTGAGACAGAAGCACGCATGACAATCTGGGGGACGTTTCCAGCATTAACTCCCCCAGCCCATAGAGTCACGTTTGTCCTCGATAGTCTTAGATCACCGGAGATCCTGAACCCAATCAGGTGTTCGTATCTTTGTACTAAGACCAATAAAACAATCAGAGGCATCATAGTCGAGTTTAACCAGAGCTCAACAGTGTGACACTGTTTTGCTCAAACTGAAATCATGAAGAGATGTATATACGTTTCAGGCGTGTCCCGAGACATTCCCCTTCATGATAGAAGACTGGACAAACAGCGTGTTGGCAAAAAAATAGATGAGAAGCTCAAAATGCGTACTGCAGTCAATCTTACGCGACTGCAGATTGATGAGATACCTCATATCTTCTCACCCAAAACGGTCAAGAATCTATAATTCGCCCCACTAGTCGCTAGCACTCCCAACGCAAGCTTTGCCGACACAACTTCGGACGAACCAACAATATTTGGGATCCTCAACCGCAAGGTATCATCAACTATGAAGCATTTCCACGCTCCAGCAAAGGTCAAAGTCCCAACCAAAGTGCCCGACCACCGACCACCAGCTGGTATGAAGGGGCTACTTGGTAATCCTCTCCTCAAGGCAGCCTCTGCTTCTACCCTGGTGAAAACTAAATCTTATTCGACCAAAACGGAAAACCAAAGACAAAATCCCTTTGTGCCTAAACCCTTACACTTGGCAAACGTCTCTAGCTCACTCCCAGCGAAAAAGCTAAAACAAGACTGCAATAAAAAAAAGATACATCGGCCCCATTTTATGTCTCATGTAGACCGCTCTCGAACACCAGACAGAGCGAAACCACCAAAAACTGGCAAGGGTATCTCAATAGTAGGCGGCATAGATGCCAAACGTATGGTTCCTCTCACCAAGACGCTCTCTCAGGTGCGACGACACCCCTGATCAAAAAGGCTGAAACTCCACTGCTTTAAATCACTCCCTCGACCCCTGCCATTCTACTACAGCTGCTGAAATACATAGTTAGCAGGTGCTGAAGTGCTTATCGACCAATTACTTCAGTATGACTAATAAAATCCTTGAACTGCGGCAACTAGACCGTGATAAGGAACCACACATTATAGCCCTTACTGAAACATGGCTCAACCAAGAGATTCTAGATGGTGAAATAATGATAGATGGTATCAACTTGTTCAGACAGGACTCAAACCGTGGCCATGCGGGTGGAGTGGCTATCTTCCTTAACGGTTCCCTCCCGCCCGCTTTGCGTGTTTCTTATCCCACCATCCAAACGATAGAGATTGTATGAATCAACATCGTCTTTCCAAGCAGGGACTCACTCCTCCTGGGGGTCGTCCATCGCTCACCATCTAGCACTCAGGAGGACCATCAACCTCTTCTAACTCAGCTTCGTGACCTTCGTTCCACCTGCACTTTCTCACACCTTCTTATCCTGGGTGACTTTAACGTCCCGAGTATCGACTGGACCAGATGCCACTCTAGTGATAGGATTTGTGGTTTACCTCTTATAAATCTCATCAACGAACACTCATGGTTCCAACACGTAGCATCCCCCACGAGACACCGTTTCGGCCAATGTCCCTCTCTTCTTGATCTTGTCATTTCCAACGAAAGACGTCAGACTGACATGATCTCGAATCTATGTCCCGTTGGTAAAAGCGATCACCTCTTGCTATCTTTTGATTTGATTATCCGCTGGCCAACATGTAGGTCCTCTTCCAGTTTTCTACGTTCCTTCAAACGGGCTGATTTCGTTCTCTTGCGAGAACTTTTGACCAACAGACTCAGCTCTTGTAATACTGATTCCGATCCGAACAACTTGAACGAGTTGCTCGAGAGGCTAATCCACGAAGCAGAACAATTGTTTATTCCTAGAGTACAAGCTGTATCTGACCAAAGGCCTCCCCTGCCCCGCTCCAGCTGGCACCTTATGGATGAGCGGGCGCGTTCATTTGCTAGACTAAAAAGCACTGGTCTCGACGCGGATGCTGTCGAGTTCAAGCGAATCTGGAACTTATGCAGGCAGAGAGCTAGGGAATTTCACAGTAGACAACAAAAGGCAATTCATCTTCGTGCCAGAAGTAGCACTAATTCTCTATTCAAGTCTCTCCACCGTGAAAGGCTACCTAACCACTCTGCACTAGCTCTCAAGCTACCTGATGGCTCCCGTAACTTCTTCTGCTCAAGTGGCCGAAATCTTCCGGGCTTATTATGAATCCACCTTTAATTTCCCTCCCGTCTCCTTCCACCCTAATCTTCCCCCTCTAAATACTCTGCCCCCATTAGAACATCTCACCATCCTTCCGGCAGAGATTGAATCACTCATCAAATCCTTGAACCCATTCAGCTCAATGGGACCAGACGGCATACACCCTCGAGTGTTAAAAGAAGCCGCCTCGGTCCTTGATCCGTACTCTTCCACTCTCTTCCAAAAGTGTCTAGATTCAGGAACATTCCCTTCATCCAGGAAGAGAGGCATCATTGCCCCCAGTTTAAAAAAGGAGACCGGCAC
>UZAN01044608.1:3507-19130 GCA_900618425.1 Echinostoma caproni | reverse complement strand
GGGGGGGGGGGTTTGACCGGTAAACTGCCCCTCATCGTGTTTATTTGCTGAAGTGGCCTCTCCAGGGGCGGATATGGATAGAAGGAAGGAAGCCAGGAGGTGCCCAAGCAGCTTCTGATTAAGGATACAACTACCGAAATAGATTTGTCTCATCACTTAGTGATAAATGTGAAGTGATTCGCTAAGTTTATTCATTTTCTCGGCATGTGTTGGAGTATAACCATTCATAAGACAACCATCAATTTCATGATGGATTGCCACTTTCAGGTAATTCAGTACCATTGAACGACCGTTGGTTCCGATGCGGAAGCCTTGGAAGTTCAGTAGTTCAGTCAATTTTTTGTTACAATTACTATGATCCAGCCGCGTTAGGGACTCTGTCGCGATTACTGATACCCTCTCCTCTATGGGTTTGTAGTTTCTGTTTCCATGCGAGTGCTTTCGGTTGTTCGCTTTGTAGTTAAGCAGGTGCACACTGACAGGCCAAGTGAGATTAGCAGAAAATGCATCGATCAGTATCACTTATCCTGACCGCATCAGGTATTGAGTGTGTTCCTGTAAAACCATCAGTCCAGCCAGTTATGGAGAAATGTAATACTTTTTACTAATTCACAACCCTATACTACCATACAACTTCTTGATTTGACTTGATAGAAATGAGTTCATTCAATTTGTCCTTCGTCCTCTTAAGGTGATTGTTTTATTCCAGTGGAGGGCATTAAGTTCATCTACGGAGTGCGTGTTTAAACTCAAAGGGACACGATATGATGGAAGTTGTTTGGCAGTCTTCCGGCCAAAAATGGTGGTGAAATGGGGCTCATTTAATGAAACGATTTGTCACTGAGAACCACTTGAAATAAGGATAGACTTTGAACTGCTGCTCAAATGTATTGGTTATGCTAACTTCCTGTGAGATTAAATACACAAAGTAAAGCATCACTTAGGAGCGCTTGAATTGGAAACAAGGTCATGTGAGCAGAGTGATATTTTTACACATGTGGTTTGTGAAGTAGTCATTGCCGAGGGGGAAGATAGGAGTAACAGAGATAAGAGAGGCGAAGTTCGGGCTGTATTTGTCTGTGTGATGTCAGGTGAAAGACACGCGAGCGGAGCGGGCAAATGCAATTAGGCTGTTTACGACAGAGTGGTGGTGAAATGCGAGAACGGAATGAATAATATTGAGCGTAGATTGGAATACATGCTCATGTGGAAGAAACAATGTATGACCACTCCTTCGTTCACAAAGGAAAAGCTATTTTTAGGAAGAAAAATGGGTAGAAGAGGAAAGTTTTGCACCCAGAGACGGATGGTAACACAACCGATCGAATAAATGCATGTGATACAGTTCAGAATTGGTTGTCAAGCATATATCATACAGATGAGTAAGTCATTAACAAAGTTCGCGACAGGAATCCGTTCCCGTGTAGATGAATGTGTCCAAACAGTCTGGATAGGACATCAGTCTGTTTTATGCAATATATTCCGTATTAGCAATCAAGTTCGGTATTGTAGCACGGATGCATTGTGCGAATTGTTATTCACCGAGGCGAACGCTGTTGCGCGGCACCACTCGGCATCATTCACCTCGACCGATTCCTTTTGAAATAAACGGGTAAAGTGAGAACGTGCAATCTGACTGAATAGTCATGGTGAAAACTTTATAAACAATTTCTAACCAATAACACGTTGTATAAATGTGAACTTCCTTGTGCTCGACGAAACAAAAGTGCCTTATTGTCCGTTCACTATCCAATTATCGCTGTATATCCCAGTGAAAGGAAATAGTTGTAGAATTTTGTTTCTGTGATAGCCGACTAACCGCGCTAAATAGCTCTTTGTTTCTCGTTTTACTTCGTCAACACTACCTGTTCTGTTGTGGTCTATGCCGTGAACTGTACGAGAAATTGTGGGGATGACTGAAGATTATTGGACAGCTCATTTCATCCTTGTTGAAACTCGTCAACCGCGTATCTCTTTTTGTCTCTAATAGGACTCAGCAGTGTCTTGTTTCTGTACATTCAAATGGGCTTATCCAAAGCTAAGATTTAAAAATGCTCCCTTGCATTGGGATGTTTGCCGAACCAGATGTCCTCCAGAGCTATTGGACATTCCCAATGTTGATTAAAGAACACAGCAACACAGTGTTGCACAATTTATTTACGGAAAAACTTCGCTGTATCTCTTCATGTACATACTAAAGTCGAAGAATACAAGTACAACCGAGGGCTAGTGAGGACAATTTATCACCTTGCGAGAAAAATTTGTACGCCTGATAACATCGCAGGTGAAATGATAAAACTGAATATCACTCTCCAGGACAATGTTCACCCGAGCTCGTTAGTGAAAAAGTATAGCAATGCACGTCCGAAGGTAGAGCGACCGATATCCGTACCGAAGTGTAAGATTGTCCTTAAACTACAGTTCAGGGGTGATGATGTGAGTAATTTGTTGGAGCACCGCCTAAACTCGTCCATTAAACAAACACTTAACACTACCGAACCAGTTTTCGTCTACACATGTGACAGAATACCGGCTCCTCCAATCAAGCAACCTTTTCCGCAGTATACCAAATCCCATCAATGGTACTAATTCGTCAATGGGTGCTCGGCCACCTACCTAGGCAGAACCGAGCGGCAGCTTAGATAAAGAGTAGCCTGGCACATCCCTGTATGGGTTAACAAACTGGCGGACGAATCACACCCGAATGATCAAAGTCAAAGTTCACACCAGCGTCATGGATCTGTCATCACCTGCTAGTGACTAGGAATCGAGTGAATGTGACAAAGTAAAGTAATTTCATCATGTAAAACTCTCGGTAACTCTGGTTTTCAGAGGCGATTGCTGTAAAACGATGGAAGCCTGGAATGTGCAAGCAGAAAGAGTTATTTGTAACTCTAACCTTGGAAGAAAGATGGACGAAGATAATACCAACAGCTTATCCGCGATAAATGATGCTTGTTAGTTTTCATTATATTCTTTGACTGTAGTGTGTACCTGAAGAGAAACAGCGAAAATTTTCCGTAAATAAATTGGGCAACATTGTGCTGCCGTGTTCTCTAATCAAGTTCATATCGGGAAAAGGTTGTTTCGATTCCCAGTGCTACGTGACGCCTGTTTTTTAATATATTCAAATAAATCTGACATGCGAAATCTGTTTGTTTTTTCCATGGTAACTATAAGCTTTGGGTTCAAACAGCTTCGATCCCTCTAAGAGGATTCCAGCAATATCGAGTTGCTTTTTATTAATTTGGACTGATCATTCCCTTCAGACTTGGTCTTCATGCTCGATCCTGGGTTCATTGAATCATTGATAAACTCAGGAGACACCAGACTCCTGTTAGAGTTCATCAGTAGTACGTGCATATCTAAAGACCTGTCTGGAATTTAAACTCTGGACCCCTGCCATGAAGGGCATATGTATTACCTCGATGCCAACCAGCTTTCACCGAAGCCGATCAGAATTATAAATTCGGATATCGTCTTTAGTGATGGTGAATCAGTTCTCTACCTATCAGCTCCATTCGCATGCTTCCCATTTAATCAGATCTCCCGTGTATCTTCGGGCGATCTAGCCACTAAACCAACCAGGCTGGATTTAAATTCACTCGTAGCTACTTGTTAGTGGTGGTGTGGTGTAGTTATATCGGCTAAGGCGGCTCATCTTTCGATTTTGTTTGCTTCATTTCGCATCACACTACTAGCTACATAGACAGTAGTTCAAATTAAAACATCAAAAACTTACTTCCGACTTTGTGGATTGCCCCTGGATGTCCATGCCACCGTTAGTCCACCAGAACTGCACAAAATAAAGGAATTCCAAAAGAAATATTAAAAAGAGCCAACTCACTATACCTTTCAAACTTCAAGTGGATCCTACCAATCGCACTGCATTGGAAAACCCTCAAAGTCATTGGTGTTTCGGCCGTCAAATGTCGCTGATTGGACCGGGTCTGTCTAAACTCCGTCCGAATGAACTAACCACTCCGTAAACAGACAAAAGTGCTTGTTGAGTGAGTTACCACGCGAGGATTAATGTTTCTGAGGGCGGTGAGGGTGAGGTGGGTCGTCCCCTCACAAACACACCCGTTCCGCCTGGGAACGTTATGTTCGTGATCGTTGATCGAGTGTGCGTCATAGACACGAATGACCGAGCCCAGAGATAATTGACCTTTGTCGGTCAGGTAAGGAAGCGAATCCGGTCAAGATGGATCGATAAGTCGGTCACCATTCCCAGACGTGAATATGAGCATGATTCATTGGATGAGTGTAGTCAGTCTAAGCCCTCAATAATCCAATGGGTAAATTCCATTGAGGCCGAGTCTCTCCTGAATAAAATCGATCCCTTTTAATAAAACGCGATTGCTTAAGTATTTCTGTCATTGAAATGCACAATTGACAAGATACTTAACAATGGTGACAGAAGTAACGGTACTTCACTTGAATAGTAATATTGAGTTCGAATAAGGGAAAAGGTTCAGTGGTTGCCACTTTGCAGTATATTTCCCGTATGTGTTACCACGAAAGATTGTGTAAACGAGCTACCTAACATAAAGGTGGAAAGCAGTGACATTTTTTCTACTCTGAACTGAGCTGGGCGGTTGTGTAGACATTTCACATTATTACTCTACGTCTCTGTAGTCAATGGCGTCTTCCGGATTATATTCATTCCGCCCGGTTTGTTGAAAATAGTGCATTTTTCAAACCAAATCTGTATTGTCATTTTTTGTTTAGTCCATCTTGCAATGATTAATAACTGGGAGTTGTTTTTAACGAGCAGCGAAAGGCCGAAACAGAGCGGTCGGCTTTCCGCGCCAGATAAACAGACTGTTCAGGAAGTGTGTGAATTGACCTGTAAGTTGCGATCAACCATTGCCATCTGACACGGTTTAAACGAAGACAAAGGCAAATCAATGCAGCGAACTGGCATTCGACACCGTTGACTTCTTGGGGAACTCCCAAAATTTATTGAACATTGTAGATTGTAGGAATGCCCCAAAAGTACGCTAACTGAAGCCGTCATGTGTTTGAGTGTTTATCAGGGATAAACCTGCTAGCTCAGCGAATTCTGACTAGTAGGCTTCGCTGGCTAGGGCACGTATTGTGTATGCCCATCTGTTGTCAGCCGTACAGCGCTTTATTCGCTTAAACTGATTCTGAATGAATGTGTGTGCAAAATGTTCAGTGTACAACAAGCTATCGGGTTAGGATAAATGGATAGGGCAAAGCCAGGTAACATGTGTGAAGTGGACAAGAATGAATAAGTTGAAACAATTATCTCCCGAAATGAACCTGAACAAAGAAAACATTGCAAGCGAGCACCAATAACTTTGTGGGTTTTCCAATGGAGTGCGATTGGTTGGATTGACTTGGAGTTGAAAATTGTAGATGAGTTACCCGTAGATGAGAACACTTGGCCAGATATGTAAGTTAAGGTCATCGCTCTATGCACCTCGATGATTGAATACCATCGTCATATATGAATACTCGGTTGCACGTTATTAACCGAATTTTTACTAAATCATAGTGTATACTGATAATTTTCGGCCGAGCAAGTTGAACGGTTTCTATTGAAAATTTTAAGTTCACATGTCCAGAATTCGAATTGAATTTCTGGGGTATTTTGTGATTCCGGAAAACTACATCGCTCAGCTGACACGAACTGTATTGTCATCGGCTAGGCTATCGGTAAAGCACTAGTATGAACCAAATATGAACAATGATTTTCGCAGTTCGCGGTAAACCGACATGATGCACGGTATCCAATGCTGCTTTTACTTTCAGATAGTCTGTTAGTTTTACACGATTTTTCGGATCATACTCTGTAGAGAACACCAGTCCGTTACTGTTGTCACACGTTATCGTACGAGACAGATTTCAGCTGGCCTGGTTCTCGAGACTAATTTTTTTTCATGTGAGTAATGGAAGATTTGATTCAATTTCGAGAGGAAAATTCGTCTTGTATATGGCAAACAAAGCTTGAATCGAAAAGCTAGGAAGCACTGAACGGCTGTTTCGACGTGGTTGGGTCTCATCATCGATCCCCAGTTGGGTCGATGGATTCGTACTGCTGATGAGATCCAACCAGGTCGAAATAGCTGTGCAGTGCTTCCTAGCTTTTTAGTTCACGATTAATTTGCTATATACATGAATTTCCCCTTTTAATTTTTTTTGTACCAGCTAGTCACGGATCAGGGATTACTTTTTCTTTCCTAAGGCAGATGCAGATTGGGTTAGGATGTTGAAGATATTATGCATCATATTCATTGTTCTCTTTCATACTGTGAGTGTCAAGCGGGAACAGATATCCATTGAAGCTTGAATAACCTTTTTCATATAAACAGCGCATAGCTACGGAAAGAAATTTGAGCACCCGCACCTCTGCAAACCGCATTTTATTAATATAATTCGAAACGGTGCCGAAAGAAATCCTATATGCGAGAACGGTTCCAACTAATGGACCGACCCACTCACGAATGGAACTGTTTTCCTCGTCACTTAGATGAGTATACTAAATTTACAATCGCTTGTCAATTGCCTCCAATATTTCGAACGGGTTTACTCAGAGCAGATGGTCAGTTGTCTGCAGCGTTCCCTCGCTATTCTCCTTCTGAGACCCATCTTCGCCTTCACGTGGGCATAGTTATTCATTTGGGAATGTTTATATGAGGACAGATATGAACACGGTTTCTCACCCCACTCTCATTCATCGTTGCATAAGTACAATCTGTTCTGTGGACAAACAAGGTGTGAACAACCCATACACACACACACACACACACAGAACAGTATTCCCGCGTCCCCAGACCCCTTGTACAGATTATTCGGGGAGGGGGAGGAGATGGTTATGGGTGACTATGAGCGTGAATGACATACATGAAACGGGTGACCAGCTATGTGTGTGTGCGTCGGGGGAGGCCGGGACCATAAAAGCACTGAACATCTGGCGGTCTGCTGAGCAATTTTCGAGTGTCGACGCGCGAAATCGCCAACAGTGGTTTAGTGGGTGGTGGAGCGTATACTAAAGCGAGATGTAGTGTTCGACTGTGCTGAACAAATTATTGGTCATTCATCGGCTCCTCAAAGTTCTCTCCTTTAATTCATCCAGCTTTATTCTGGTTGACCAGCCAACTGGACGAACGAATCGATGGAGTAATGAGGTCAAATTTATTACCTCTGTCTTAGTAGTCTGGATGTGTTGAGGATTTTCGTAGTTTCTTATTTCGATGATTCTTTAGAAATTGATTCCTGTTGTATGTAAACGGTTTAGTGGTCAAGGGAAGCATTTGGGATACTGATCATAAAAATGACTGATAAATTGCATCTGATGAATTCCGGAGTGTTCGTGTTTGCATCCACTAAGTACCTAAGTAACTATCCATCAAGCATTAGGCAATATTTTCACAAAACCACCCAATGCGATTTTACGACTTTTAGTGCGGGTAAATATCAGTGAAAAAAGATGTGGGTGATGTCAAAACCCATTAAAAAGATTAGACCACAATGTACTTCCCCCTGGATGCAGTTCATGATCAGATCAGCTTGTTTCCAAATTCAGCACCTAATTCAGTTGGTGTGTGCGGTCATGGTTTGTCTAATTTGCATGACGGAGCCAGTGCAATCCCTTTAGAGGTGGTGGAGTTTGCAAAGCCTATTACAAACTGCCTGAACGTGAGTTTTCTCCCAATTTACCGCTTTTTTACATCACGTATATATATATCCTTCAGAAAATTACCTGGTTACTGATGCTACTGGGATTTTCCATAAGTTGTACATCGAAAGTCGACTGCGAATAACTTACAGTAAGAAGGTGCGACGAGTTCCACAGTAGTCGCCAATCCTTCAATAACTGTCCGTTGGTGGTACTGCTGCATAAAACCGCGAGAGATCTTTTAAAACTAAAAACGCTAACCTTCCTCCCCACCTACCACTCTAATCATGAACCATAGACTAAGGTGAAACGAGCGTTCAGAGCGCAATTTCACTGGACGACCACTTGCTTAATAGGTGCCTGGAACTGTTAACATTTGCATCTTCACTTGGTTTCCTGTGGCACACCGATTCCTAGCAATTAGGCCAGGTACTGTTCCTTTTCGGTTTGCACAAGGTGAGTGATTTTGAATTCACGAAACTTGTTTCAACACATGCACAGCACTAGCATGGCAAATATGAGATCGAATGAATTTCTTACCAAATTTGGATAACGGTTCATTACCATTGAACTCATAGTATGTGACGGTAACTCTCCACTGCTCCCTACTCCACCCGTGTAATCAGTAGTGGTAGCAAGTCGGCCAGTGGAATTGGACACATCCGGATTGGTAAACGGAGTTGGCACTGATGAATCGCGTGGAACAGCAAGTGGATAATCGGAACAGTCTCGTTCGGGCCCGTAACCCAAGCGTACGGTCCCCACCGTGGGCGTGAAATTCAAAGTATCTGCACTGGTGGTATTCGTATTACTATTGATACGAAGTGAAATCCCCGGAGGCGGATACAGTGCACGATTCGGTAGTTCATTTTCCATTGGACCTCGGTTCCATTGACCTGGAAAATTGATTGCTGTGGGCTCGTGTCTTGACAACATAGTACGATCTAGGTAGGAGGTGTGCGCACCACCTGGCATTTGAGTGGTGTCGAAGTCGCGTATCGCACGCTCGGGAGCCGAATCCTCGTCCGACCCAGTTCCCATTGGGTTTAGATATGGGCGTACTGTAGAGTCAAAACGTCCAAACATTGCCTGGTGGTCCGGTCCTCCGCCATTCGGATGACTGAACTCGAGATGTTCAAACTCGGCTGTTGGCAAATGAGGCCCGGTAATCATGGACTCCGTTTTGTCCGAATGGAACGGAGATGTAGAGAGTTGATGGGTGTGGTTCCGTTGATCGACGGCACAGGCGAATGAATTGATTGCTTCATTCGTACTAGCACATGTTGACTTGGGAAGAGACGGGGGATTTACTGGACTGTCGGATATACTCATTGTGATTTTCCTGCTGAACACAGCCTCCTCGGTTGTAGCTCTGTCTGCGCGTCCTGTCGACTGAGAGTCACTGGTTCGGGATGAGGCAAACACGGGTATACTTGGAACCGGTTGTCCGATTTGTTGATTTTCCGTTATGGCAGCTCCATAAATGTCTCGATTTTCCGATAATTTTGTCAGGTCACAGTGTCTTGCTTTCTTCCATTCACTTCTGTTCGAATCTATTAGCTCGATTAAGCTGGATTTTGAGCTAGTTGTTGGAATGTGGCTAAATGATGGATTGGAATGTTTTCCAGTGCCGCTGTCATTCTCTTCTTCTTCGGCTAAATTTCTGGGTTGATAAATGTTCGCAGCAGCGGCAACGGCTGCTACCGCCGCACGTTGCATCAATGGACCTGCAGATAGTTCTGAAGTAATAACCTGTGAGGACATGGGCACCTGGGATGAGGAATCTGGTGACAGGGGATGATGTGAAGCGGGTTGTGGTGGGGAAGAATTCAGCATGCTACCGGAACGTTCTGAAGGGGATCGTGCGCAAAGGTAGTCATTACCCGAATGCGATGCTGAGGGATAATGTGGAATGTTATGTTGCGGTGGTGAAAAGCTCCCTGGTCCTGAACGACGAACAGTAGGTGGTATATAAGGCAATGTGGAGCCGTAACAGTTGATTAGTGAACCGTTTCCCAAACCAGATGGGCATCCAAGTGGAGATGTGGACAGTAAGTGAGCCGGGAGTGACATGCCCGGCGGATAAGGGAATGAAGCGGTCCCAGTGGATGAGCCGAGTAAGGTGGAATTCGGTCCGGAAGGATGGACGGAATATAGGCCGGAATGCATGTACGGAGGGAGTACAGAAGTTTGATTGGGACTTGATGGGATGCTGGGGAACCCTGATCCGAAAGCGGCTCCATGAGGATGCCCGTGTTGTTGCTGCTGTTGTTGTTGCTGCTGCTGTTTCACGATTTGTTTCTCCTGTTTTCTATACTTGGCTCGACGATTTTGAAACCAGACCTGAAAAGTGGGTAAGCTGACGAGTAAAAATGTGCGGGCAAAAAACTCAATGCGTTTCAATGACACGACAGTGTGAACTTGACTGAGTTCCTTACTACAAACAGAACTTTGCGTCCTGTTTACCTGCATTCATCGGTGGCCTCGTTTGTTAGACATGTCAGCGGAAGGGGGGGGGGACGTTGGAAAGGAAATTCAAAGTCAAAAATCGCTTTATTCATCCTAATGAATGGATTCTCAGCTTCTTGCACTCCAGAGACATTTATCATCGTATACAGTCACAAAAAAGTGAGGAAAAAACAGCATAGTAAATTCAAAGGAATATGGAGTAAAAGTTTGAAAATGAGTATCAATTGCGTAGGAAGTTCAAAAAGTTTTCTCCATTGGATGCCTTTAGAGCCAGAAATCTCGAAAGATAAGGGATGACGGACAAACGATAGACAGTGGTACGAGCATACACCAGTTTATAACAACATCCATACCTTTTTCAGTTTAAGATGTTCGAGATCCAATTTAAGATGTCACAATATGAATTTAAGATGTCATGTTGCTATGTGGATAGTACCTTGCACAGTACAGAGTGAAAACATAGCAACATGACATCTTATATTGGATTTCGGACATCTTAAGCTGAAAAAGGTATAGTTATAGAAGTGGATATGCATTGTTTAATTTCTGTGTGTAATGGGTGAGTGGTGTCTGATAGAATATTGTTGCAGAAGTTATCGCAAGAGGTAACATGTTTATCGGCGATAAAGTTAAACAAATGCAAATAAGGAATACCGCTTGTGCGAAAAATAATTTCAATAGATCTGCGTGGAATCATGTAATCTTTGACTCTAAGACCGGCAAATAAAACTGGGGAGCAGTAGAGAAGATGAGTAACAACACAAGAATATACAAATCGGGTAAGCAAACATAATGAAACTTTCAAAGAACGCAAGCGGGAGACAGAGAAACACACCCGTCGAATCTTTACAAAAGTGGAATTTAAATGTGAGGTCCAGGTGAGATCTTGACAGATAGTGAAACCGAGGTATTGCAGAGAATTTACTCGGGGAACAGGCTGGTTTTCAACATAGAGTGCAGAACAATTCCTTTCAAAAGAATGTAGCCGTTCTCCTTTGGCGAGCGAGAAGGTGACATCCTTACATTTAGAGTCATTGAGAGATAACTTGGAAGACGAAGACCATAAGTTTAAGGCAGATAAACTGGTTTGAAGATGTGAGAGGCGGAAATCACCTTGGAATTTGGAACCTATTGTGACATCATCAGCATACTTAATGAGAAGATCATCTAGGTTAGTGGGAAGGTCACGAATATAGAAAGAGAAAAGAAAGGGGGACAGAACTGCTTCCTGTAGCACCCCTGAGTTGACTGGTAGGGAGTCAGAGGTTTTTCTAAGAAACTTCGTGAATTGTGTTTTACCAGCAAAATAATCTTGGAGTAGAGACAAAAGCCTGCTCCTGTCAACATAGTTAAAAGCATTACTATAGTCGAGGAAACAAACACAAAATGCCCTGCCGTGCATGTCTAGGGATCGAAAAACTGAGTTTACCAAATGTGCAAGAGCGTCTAAGGTAGAACGTTGCTTGCGATAAGCGAATTGGTTATTATCTAGCTGCCCAGTGTTGGGAATAATGTTACTAAGCATACACTTTTCGAAAACTTTTAGTAAAATAGAAATACAGGCGATTGGTCGTAATTTCTCAGCTTCCTTTTTGGGACTGGTGTGATGCGCACAGGTCTCCAACAGTCAACAATTTTTGTTCCTCGAAGCGGCGATTGAAAATACCGGCAAGTGACTTCGCCAGATAATGCGCACATTCCCTCAGAACGACTGGACATCGTCGGGACGAGGAGCTTTTGATACTTTGAGTCACTTCAGCTGTGCCCGCACCTGATTAGAGCTGACATGCGAAACTTCATGATGGTCAACTGATTGGTAATATGGATACGACAATTCAGTTTGAGTTGACGTGAAAAACATGCAGTTTAGTGCATCTGCTATGGGGTGAGGCCCGCGTAGTCTGATTTTCTTTCCAGAGAGTTTTTTCATAGCGCTCCAGACTTGCTTGCAATTACGGTTATCAAGTAGGGTCTCAGTGTAGAGTTTGTCAAGATTTTGGATCTCATTCTTGATCAGCACTGATTTTTGTTTAACTAAAGGTCGATCGCGATTTTTACATGCCCATTCGATAGCTCACTTTAATTCCTTATTTGACAACCAGATCAATAGCGCTGAATCTAAACGTGAAGTAAACACTTGAAAGTCAATCAGGTACCAGGTATTCACGGACTTTTTCGGTAGGAGAAACTTGCTGTGAATGCCTCAGGCAGACTGGTTTTCAGTCACCATTTGATTTATTGATTACGCTCGGTGGAGCGTCCAAGGGGGGAAATTTATCCAATCTCAAGGCAATGGACTCATCCTTGACTAGGCTCGTGATTGAAGATGTTTAACAATGTGACCAGATTGAACGAGTAGTGACAATAATGCCATTATTTAACCGCGTCTATCTATTTATTTAATGGGTTTACCAAAAAATAAAAACACTGAATTACAGTTTTCATTGTATTTGTTATTGAGCTAGTAATAAATTTTCTCTTCGAATTCCTAATTGTTGTATATCTGCGATGACCTACAAGTTTATTTGGGTTTCTAAAGATTGACTTTCTCGAACTGATTAAATTATGATAAAGTTCACAATACTTTTCTGTAACCTGCAAGCTATACAGTATTCCACCTTCCATTCACACTTTGCTGTCTCGAATTGCATCGCATTTTGACGTCCCACTGCGTTGCTTGCAATTCGTGGAAAATTTGATTAGGACCAAGCGTGGTTCCTGATTGTGTGTGCGCACCAGAACCTTCTTCGCTGACTACCCACCAGAACTTCTCAGCCTCATTGAGCTCTCCCTCCCTCTCTCTCTCTGACACAGTCGATCCGATTACATGCCTGGACCGTTTCACAAGTCCAACCACAAACAAACAACATTCTATCTGCCTATATCTTTTCACCTATTTGACCAGTTAACCACCTACTTATCTACCCTTGGACATATGCCGACAAACACGGTGACAACACTTGAGCTGAGCCGCCGAGGCACATTCACCTCGCGCCCGTCTGGGCATCTGCATCTGCTTCTACAACACAAACATTCTCCTTAGGACGCGCCAAGTATCTCGCGCAAGTATCCGGTTCACTTGAATACTCAAGCAGTATAACTCAATTAGGTCAAGTTGCGCATGCCTCCGGAGTAATGGTAGAATAAGCGATGCCAGTCCACTCGACCCTACCCCAGGTTGTTTGAAGTGCCTCTCTCTTTTGGACTTTTCTATCTGAGTCCTTTCCCTCCGCCCCTACCCTCCGATTTTCATTCACATCGACCCCATCCTGGTCTCACCGGTGCCACTCCTCGGTGACAAAAGCATCTCGGTTGGAGAAGCGATAGTCAGATAATGATGAGCTGAAAACTTTCGAAGCGTATCTAACCGATAGAACTCACAGCCAATTTTGATGGATGCATGCATGTATCTCAAAGTTCGATGAACGTCATAGAAAAACCTCAATCGGTTCAGTGAAAAATTGTTCTTTTTAACCAGTTGTGATGCGCGAAAATGTTATCCAATAGAGCATTTTAAAATACACTGAAATACAATGAGAAATTCCGATGACCAAAAGGGTGCATAGACAAATTGCATTTGCGCAAAAGTATCCTCATAATAAGGACTCAATATCCCTGTTTGTTAGATAATTAAAAATAAAACGAATGATTTATTTTGGCTAATTATTGGGGCCCCCATTACACTGCGGTTCTCCGTAAAACAGCATCAAACGTTGGCGTGTGTTGCTAACACAGCGATCAAGCGAGTCCTCGATACTTGTATATTGCCGTAGATACAAGAAGTTAATACACGTGATATTGATGTGCTGGTCGTCAAAATATTGTCCTGTTCAGCGGAGTCCACCAATTGTTATAGTCGTGACAGAGTACCAGTTGCCTCGGTGTGCGCGCAACTGTTATCATCGCACAAAATATGGCGCAATGTAAATACCAATACCGAATTCTTCTTCCATAACACGGAAAGTTAAAAAACCAATGCACAACTATCTTATTTAATTTCCACGAGAGTACATTTGTCATCAGCAGAAATACATTTTATCTCTGAGTACAAAAACTGGATTACCGCACCAAAAAATCCCGATTATAGCTATCCGTATTGCGCAGTCGTCATCAAACCTCGCGCATCACCCACTGTCCGATCCTTTTTGCAATATTTGTACTCTTGATCGCACGGATCATATCTCTTCGTTCTTCCTTTTTGTATGCATACGATGCCCACTAGTCCATTAGTTCTCTTGGTGCCAACCTATATTCTCCTATCGGACACTTGCTACTGTTTCCTCTACCTCATTCTAAACCAAAACAATCCAAAGTAAATACATCAGAAAAATACAGTAAATTGAACAGTATTTTTAATGAAACTTGTACAAAACACTTCGAAGTTGATAGATTTCAAGAATATGACTGAGCTCTGATTTTTTGTTTTTGATGGTATCCGTAAGTCTGTTTAACATTAAGTTAACCATGTTATTTGTTCTTCTTCTCCCTTAAATCTGCCTTTTTCTGTGATTTTTTCTTTTCGACATTGGACGTTACAGAATTCCATTGGTCGCAAATTCTCATATTTCTCAGGTCATTTCAAACAAAAAGCCCTATATATATATAACTGTGATAGAATTCTTTGTAGTGAGCGACAAAGAGCACCGGACAGCTGCTTCATCCTGTTTGGGACTCGCCAGCACAAACATTTCCATCGCATTTAAATGCATTTACCTTGTGGGGAATTAGCGATCCCCCAAAGCATGAAACCCACAGCCAAGATCATCAATAGTGCCTCGTGGCTGTGAAAAAATCAAATGGGCTAGTCCAAAAATTCACCATCTCATATATATGGAGTGCAGGCAGAATAGATTCCAAATATACATTTGTTGTAGGAAGTTAATGAAAATTCGCCATTTTTTATGATTTTCAAAGACCCTAACTATATTTCACATATCTGTTATTTGCTTTGGTAATACAGCAAATAGAATCAGAAAACAACCCAACAGGGACTAAACATCTTCGTCCATACGAAGATGTCGCAATCAACAAACCACCTCATTGTTTCCCTTTAGGTGAACTCGTCTATTTTGATGAAACAACCTTGATAAGTTTTCTGTTACTCTTAGACCATAGTGACAAGAAAAGTACTGTGGACAAAATTAGGTGCTTGACAAGCAGCATGATATAATCAGAAAATATACAACTAATTGAATTGTAAGGACGCATAGTATCAAAATGGTTCATGCATGATCTTCGGTACTGCCTATAGTTCATCCTCAAATTTTTGGTGCAGCGGGAGATTCGAATGCAAATTGAAAATCAACTCACCTGTATTCTGGCCTCGTTAAGCTTGGTCATACGCGCCAATTCCTCTCTGCAGTAGATATCCGGATAGTGCGATTTTTGAAAAGCAGCCTCTAATTCTTGAAGTTGGTCTTGAGTGAATGTGGTGCGGTGTCTCCTACGAGCTGGTGTTGGACATGAAGTAGTACTGGACGAATAATGTCCAGATGCCGCTCCCAAC
>UZAN01044607.1:24520-35555 GCA_900618425.1 Echinostoma caproni | reverse complement strand
CGCATCCCTCTCTTGGGCTACTGTGGTAGTTTTTCCTTGCGTTTTGGCATCTGGTTCCCGTTTTTCCTTTCGGTTTCTCTTCTTTGTTTTATTCCTTTTAGGCACCTGAGTTTTCGTTTCCTTAAGCTGATCCGGCTGGCTGGTGTTGCCCGCCGCTTTGTCCCTGGGGATGCGTGAGCATTCCCCTATCAGCGCTATACAGTAGACACAGATCCATCGCAGAGAACTGTGTATTGTGTATAGGTCATAGCACTTTTTCGACAGCTTACAACAGCGTTTATGATACCAGAGATGGCATCGTTCACATTGGATGCCCTCGGCCACAAACTCTCCGCAGCCGCCACACTCATTCACTTCATTCCGAGCAGTCACTGAAAGGTGAAAAAATTTAAAAATTTAACACCAATAAAATGATTACTTTCAAAACTGGAAAACTGAAAATATGGAACACAGTGTACGCCACAAAAACAATAACCAATAAACAAAACTGTTTAGGCAAAACGAAATACTACCACGAACTCTGTAAAACTGAGTGACCTGCGATTGGTCACTGAATTATAAAAGGTGCCTCGGTTTTAACCCAGGCAGTGTATATTCAGTGAAATATCGGTAGATATTCCACTTTTTTTTAGTAAAAAGCAGGTTGTAGCAGACAGCACGTTAAAATTCAAACCGCGCGCGGGGTATGTACCGTTCAGCTCGTTGTGATTATGATTTTTATAATAATAATGATAATAGTAAAAATACAAATGATAAAAGATATACTAATAAAAAATATTTGGAATAAATTAGGATTATAATAATAATCGCAGTGAAAATGATGTAAATGACACAAAAACAATGAATCCAAAACTGACAAGGATTAGGTTGTGGTGTTTAGCACTATAGATGGCCTGAGCGACGACGCGTTCACTAATTCTCTTGATCCGGCTTCCCAGAGAGAGACTGGATTGAGAATAAAGTCGGTAACGAGCGTTGAGTGTGTTATGTGACCTGCAGTAGCAAGATGTACAGAGAGCAAAGCGCACGACACAACCCACCGGAAATCGTGCCATATTCGAGATCATACATGATCTCGTTCTAGAGGGCAATAAAACAAAATAGGGTCTTTACATGAATCAAAGGAATAGCGTTGAAAAGTCAAAATAGTTTTACCATACAGCTCCCTTTATAAGGTTGGTGAGGTGCAGAAAACCTTCGAAAAGGCAAATATACACGAGATGTATGCAGGTGAATGTGAGTGAACGTTGAAGAGGCAAAGGTCCAATGAAAAGTCAGTCCGTTACAGCTGATGTGAACAAATTGTCAACGCAGGTGTGTGTAGGTAAATGATGTCTAATAGTTGACAGATGAAGAACAGGTACTCAGTCCATAGTCATGAAGGAGGGTATTCTTCTATGATGAAGAGAGAAGTGTTGAGCACGTCACACGTGCGACAAAGGAAAGGTATTATGGAAGAATGCAGGACACGCGCGCCCTTCGATTGACTGCGCTACCCTTACATGCTCTTCTTCACATTGTGGGAATTTTCACATTTTCACTCCATATCATGCGTCGTCGTTACTCACGGGATGATATTATTTGTTTTAAATGTGCCAGGACATGCTTCAATGATTCAAAGGTTTGTGCGACTCCATTTTCTCAATGTCCAGGATGGACCAAAAATGCAAGCGTGCAGGATGGTAAGTTGCCTTTAATTGCACCCCTCTGTCAAAGACGAATGTCCCGTCATTGGTTAGCACTAACATTCGGTCTCTGTTTCCCGAAATTTCGGATTTAACTAGTGTCCTTCGATCAAGAATTCATACGAACAGGTGTGCTGTCTGTGTTCAAGAATCCTGGTTGAATAAGGATGTAGATGACTCTCTACTGTCAATAGACGATTTTCAAGTTTACCTACAGGATAGTGGAACCGGAGGAAAAGAGACCGGAGGGGGTGTTGCCACATATGTCAACGTTTCCTGGTGTGGCAAGTCCCATGCGAATTCATCGGATTTTAAATCAATAAAGATTCAAACTGACAAGACCCCACCACAAAGGTAGGTCGCCAGTTCATCTTGCAACTATACTTTTGAGTATAAGAGGGCAGAATGCTTACCCATTAGTCCCAGAATAAAAAATCCGATTTCCAGTTCGTACCAACGTCAGTCACCAGTAATAAGAACGCTGGTTAATTCAGTTGACTTGGATAACACGATTTCAATCTCATCAGTGCATCTTCCCAGCAAACGCCAGCACCTTTCAACCACACCCACTGAATCTCCTATCAATCCTCGAACTGCGAACCGGACTAAAGTAAGTGAATGCCCACCGGGATAACTATCGATTACCCCCCCCCCCGTTCCGGTGCCCATTGGTCCCGGACTGAGTGCCCAAGTTTGGAACGGAGCACTGATACTCTCTCTAAATTGTGAGATAAGAGCGCCTTAGTAGCTGTTGGCGCATCACCGCAAAAGTATCCAGAAAGGGATCCGGCACTTAGAAACAATCCGGGTCCACCCCATCCAAGATTGCCTCATTCAATGAATAGAAATTCTCTTAGCGACGGATAATACTTCACTTCAAAGGAACTCTAATACTTCAACTAACCCCGTAGGTCAATATGTGCAACTCTGCTCACACAGTCTAAACAACGGAGATCCCTTGACCAGTTCCACCACACGTCTAGCCTTACAACCCTACCCTGAAGCAATCCTTTATACAACTTTTCCCTGTTTTTTGCCTCCCTCTCCATATTTTCAACCCATTACCACATAACCATTTCCTAATACTACTAACCAGTTATTTTACGAAGGCAAAGCTCCGCTTTTTTGAACCCGCCATAGATACAAATAGCTCCATTTCCCTATCCAAATCATACCAACTTGCACCAGTTCAATCTGACCTTAATATTGCATCTCTAGACGTACTATCCCAATCCCCGTCCAATGTTTCCAGGTTAAATATAAGAACCCATTTTGATTGCTCCCGTCTTCCGTAAAAATATGTGGAACCCTCATCACATTCACATTTTCAAATGATTAAACATCCCATCCCGAATGTTTCTCCAAGGGTCAAACATTAAAGTCAATCGTGCTCTTTATTGCTGATTAATTCACATTCAATTCCTAGTAAAATGAACCATACTCGAATGGCCACGATAACAGGAGACTACGAATTCATTTTATTTCTTTCTAATTTTACTTTCTTTTTATTGAATACACAATGATACAATTTTCAGGAAGGGGGAAGCGGCCAATTAAACGGCTGCCATGGGAGTCAGGCGGCGCTGGTGGGGTTTGAATACACGTCCCCCGAAACGATAAGTTGGTGACGTTACCACCAAGCCACCATCGCCCGATGGCGGAGATTTGGTTACCCGAATCTACTCCCATGGATGCCATCGCATTATGTGGCTATTAATATTTTGTCAAGAGCAGAGCGAATAAACGCGGTGGTGGAACCTTAATCTATTCAAAGGAGGCCATCCCCGTATCATGCTGTCAGCATCCCATCCCTAAGAATAGGACCAATCCCTGTCCGCCTCACACATTATCACTTACCTTGTATGCAATATGAGTTAAGCAGCGATCAGCGAAGTTCGCTTCACTGTATTACGCTGTAAAATGATGATGATGATGACTCCATATGTCTTAGCGTCGGGGCTGAGGGCAAGGAGCTACTGTTAGGTTGTCTATCGTCCACCTAGACAAAGTACCAACAGCTTCATGCCTATTATTGATGATCTGAATTTATTGAGCAACCTCCCTACGGGTCATAAGCTAATAGCTGGTGATTTCAATGCACCAGAAATGTGCCGGGCTACACTTAAAGACCCCGCGTCATCTTAGGCAGTTTTTGAATAGCATTCAACTTGGAGGATGGACTCATGTCGTGACCTCAACGAGACTGAGCAACACTTTGGATCTGATTACTTCGTTAGGATTAACGGAAAGCTTTAATTTGGTACAGAGAAACCTACCCGGGTTTAACCATGCCAGAGTTCATTTTCATTTTTCTGTATCATCGAGAGCCCCTCAGCATTCAGCTTCCAAAGGGCCTCTCCATCTAGCTAACTGAAACGAGCTCCCTCCAAAAATTTAATCCCAAAACTGGCTGGAAACGCTCAGGACCTGGTTGATCAGCTCTACTCCATTTTAGAATCCTGTATCAATTCTATCACACCGACACGGTTCCTCATATGTAAATCGAAGTGCAATGCTATGAGTAAGCTAAAGAATAAAGTCTTCAAACTCCGAAGTGGTTACTTAAGAACCAGAGATTTTTCAATGCTCTTGCAGCTCAATAACACGATGCAAAAAAATAAAATTATTGTCTGAGCGTCAGATGAAATGTAAGGAACGGAATTCTCTGAGCCATCCAAAGAAATCAGAGTTACTAGCAAGACTAATAAAAACGAGGAACCCGACATCATCCGATTCGCTTCCACACTTCTTTACAGCAGCACTTCCATTACAGAGCCAAAGGATATAGTTGAAACGCTGAATGTATTTTTCGCCTCAGTACTGTTAAGTGACATCGCAGCATTCCTCCAGTAGAGCCATCATCAAATATCGCATTCTACCCAGCCAACATTTCCCTTTTTGTTTCTAATATTTATCTATCTATCTATCTACCTAATATCTAATATCAAACTGTCTTATAGACCAAGTGCAAATTCCTTACCATCAGCCGTCTTTAAGATGGGGGGACCTGAGATCCCAATTCTTCTTTCAAACATCTTTGATATATCCATGAAGTTTAGCTGGTACCCAACGCAGTGGAAAACCTCTGTGATTATCCCTATTCACAAGAAGGGATCACGACAAGATCCTGCCAATTATAGACCAGTGAACCACACCCCAGTTATTTCATAAATTATGGAAAGACTGATAAACGGTAAGCTAACCAAACACCTTTCGGAACTGCTTGCGATCGACCTTTTTGTAATATCCTATTCGCTTCTGTGGAATAAGCTTCCTCCACACATTCATGCGATTGGTCATTTATCAGCATTCAAGAGAGAATTGAATAACTTCCTCGATCTACCAACTTTGATATGTTGGTATGACCCCTACATCTCCGAAGATCGAGCATATGAAGTTGGTTTGGGGTTCTGACCAGTTACTTGATGAAAAGTGTGATACTACTACGGTGTGAATTGAGCAATGCAGTCTTTAGAAGTTGCGTGCCATAATAATTAGCTGGGACTGAGCCCAGACTGCCACTTTCTTCTGTTGGTTTCAGATGTTACACCACTGCTTGATGATACCTTTTCGTCGCAAAAAACGGTTGCGGCCTCTTTACAGTTAGAAACAATATGGCTATTGAGATGGTGCCAACCAACAAAAAAAACATTCTGCACATTTCCTCTGCGGATCTTCTGAGCTACCAGATGAAAACGGCTCTAGTATGTAACTATGAAAACTACACTGACATGCCCGGAGCCACTGATGTTAAAATTCTTTTGAAGGGGAAAGAAGTTTGTCAGGAAGAACGGACATGGCTTCCGCAACAATCCCGACCTGAGGAAAAGAACCTAACCGAAGAATACTTGAGATTCGAAATCGTGGGGGTCACCTGTGACAAAACCGAAACTGTACACGTATTATGCAGGTCAGAACAAAATACACATTAGTGCATTTCTCAAAGCTTTCTTTCAAGTTCTCTTTCTTTTGGGCCGTGCGGCATGTATGCTTTGATAATATCGTGATAATTTTAATGGTAGTAAAGTAGTAGGTGCCTCTAAAGCAGTTATAAGGCTTTCTGGAGAATTAATCCAAAAGACAAATTTCTGCGTTTCCGCAAAATTTAAACAGTTTACGTACCCTTAGACCAAGCAGACGTTTCCAGTTGATATCACATCAACCAAATGTTATTGCTCTGCTGCCACATTTTTGGTAAACTGATTTATTGACATCGAAGAGGAGGACAAGGTTCCACAAAACTATTACCACAGATTAGGTTATACCCCAACTCACTTGAAATCCGTTCTTCTTTTATTTTACTAAGCGACATCTGCCCACTTACAACCCATCTTTACATGATGAAATGGAGAACGCCACCACACACCCAAAAGAGAAAGCCAGATGGCGACGTCTCCTAGGGTTTGGAACAGTAAGACGAACCCCAAATCATACGAGTAACAGGAGCAAATGGTAGCGCTTGGTCTCTGACCAGCTCTGTAAACAAGGAGTGAGCCATTCTTATGATCCACAAGGGATTACAACTACATATTTTGTGCTGCCCCCTGATTACGAGAACAAAAATAAACACCAATGGTAAATAGCTACTTTGCCTCTATACGCAATACCATTGGGCTTCTCAACTCCCCCTAGCTAAAGAGTGTTGCTTAATATACCTCAGCTTGCCTAATCGTGGGGTGATCGGGTTCAAAGTTTATCCCTGTCCTAATTTTCTTCATCCATGCCCCTAGTTCTGAAATGATTATGGCTAGAATTCCAGCCATTTTTAGTGAAAAATCTATAGATTATCTGTCTTCTTTATTTGATTGTTTGCGATAGTAGAACTCAGTATGTCCCTCAAATAACTCGTACTCGATAAATCTCTTTAAAACCGATTTCCGCAATGAAGCATTCGGTCGTGCCGTGTTGTGCCAGCCCGTTTCTTCTTACTCTGATCTAAGCTCTTTCACCGACAATCTTGATCAAATTCAGTCACTCTCCTCCTCAACGGGACTAACCCCGAACTCCAGTCAATTTGTTGATTGTTTATATAGTTTTGTTTGTTCCCCATATTCGGCAGACCCAACAGTAATTATCAACAGTCCTTCATTCGGGGTGGACTCTGTTACATATCTTGGTGTAACTATAGATAGAAATCTTCATTGGTCAACCACATCCACCACTGCGTTGGTAAACTACGGTGCCTATCATTTCAAATACGAAAGCTCAGGCAGTTTCGTGAATGCCAGTTATTTATACCTTTGTGTATCAATGTATTTTCCCCATCTTACTCTAATGTTCGCCTGTTATTTTTCCAGGTTTACTCAAACAGGTTTTAAAGTCTTACCCCGCGGTTTATTCATTATTAGTCGTGTCTCTTCATTCCTGTGAATGAAAAGGCTTTGAAGCTTTCAGAGTACCATGTAACTTCCTGTGTGAAATTTGCTGAAAGGATTCTCATAGATCCTGACCATCCATTGCACAGAGAACTGACACGATTCCGTTCCTATCATTCAACACTCTCTCAATTTCGCCAAATTTCATCTCGAATCAACGCTTATCGCATTACAACTATACCGTATCTTGCTCGTGTTCTCATAAACAACGAGTGAACAATAAGTGAACTCTGTCTTAACCTTGGGTTATCATATATCCTCCTGTCTGCATTTTTTTCATAGTTACTTATGTACATTGTGACGGTTAGCGTGTATCATTTTTTAACTGAGATGTGAGCTCCAACGCTTGCAAACGTTATATGAAATACACCATATAAAAGTGATTCATTCGTAGCCCCGTTGGTCACCGACACAGTAGTTTATCTTCTCCCGGGTGTGCGGGTTCACGTGGGTTGCCTGGTCAATAAAAATGCTGGCCGGGGAAACTAGAAAAAAGACCCAGACGGCCAAAATCCGGAGGCATCTGACGGTGGTATAGGAGTGGCCCCTTCCCCCCACCCCACTTCTTGCACCAATGTTCTCCAATCCGGTAAGGACGTTGGTTCCAGTAAGTTCGATTTTCTGATGAGCACATTCGTTGGCAGTTCTTCTGAAAAAGAGAAGGGAAGAGGACTAACCTAACAGCGCAAAGGCTGTTAGTAGAAGGGAAGAGTGGGGGCGGGGAAGACAGCATGGCGGAATCACAAAAATCATATAAAGCATTTTTTCGGGTTTCGAGATTTCTCGCATTTAGGGTCTTGGAGATTTTGTGATTTTTTTTGTCGTTTTGTGGATAACGTAAAAGATAACAAAATTATGGAAAAAGGAGCAATAAGTAGTCAAAACAACCTGGTCGACGACCACGGCGAGCCCGTTTGACCAGTATAGACGGTGCTATAGGGGAGCACTTGGGGTCTGGCGGGGTGGAACCGGAGGAGCAGACGCGTGGCGAGGCGCTGGATTGCTGGGTTGAGCTGGAGAAACTAACTCAGTGCCGGTGTCGATGAAAGTTGATTTAAGTTGGCCCAAACTAACCGTCTCCCGCCTATCGTCAATCTCGATGATGGGGCACTTTTTCTCACGTATTACCACCCTATGCGGAAAGGTGCAAGAATTCTGCAATGAGGCTGGCGTGCCATCAACGCCAAGACAAAAATGGGCGCAAACCGAAAATTCCTTGGAAACATAAAAGGGGAGGTTCTGATGTCGCGTGCTGTGCATCTCGAATAGACCAACGGGCAACGCGTAGCGGAATTCGGATCCCAAAATGTCAATAAAATGAAACATCCGGCAAGTTTCTACGGTACTGCAATAATAAACGATCAAATAAGCAAATAAAATCTGTACAATCCTCAAAATCATCTGAATACAACTTGAAAACAAAAGCCAAATGTTACTGTGAGCGTAATTCAATAATTCAACAAATTGAACGGAAGAAAATGAGTCTGGATAAGAAAATCACACTCACCGCCACGCTGCACTCGAATGAGTCAAATGTGAGCGGTCAGGTCGCGATTAAAACAAATAGGGTATGAATGAAGCAGTAAAACAAACAAAGTCAGATAGTGGGATCGATGTGTAAATATACAATGGAGGTGGAACATCAAATGTCTTTTTATGTATAAAGCGGATGGTGTTGGGTGAATGGAACATGAAATTTACTAAAGGTGGAACCAAGGTGGAATGGCTGAGCGTTACAGGAAGGATTTTCACAGATCGATCAATATACCGTCAGGAAAAATCCTTCTTCGCGTCACACGGTTAAAGGGAAATTCCCACCCTAACTACCTAAGCCTTACGGTCATTGTGCCATTCTATCGAGCCCATCGTTTTCCTATCTTTCTCCGCCAGCTGCATGGGTTCCCGGTCAATTCCGCTTCTCCTCCCTCCAGGTAGCAGAGTTGACGGGTGTCTCACAGAGTTTCGCCGGCTGCCGTTTGCATCATAACCGTGCGTAAGAGACCGTCCTTATCCGGGAGGCATTCTTTAACGACCGCCAGGGGCCATTCATATCGCCGCAATCGTTCATCCGCCAGTAGCACAACGTCACCAACTGTAAAGTTTCTTTCTCTGAGTATGCATTTATATATGCCTGTAGGGTAGGCAAGTACTCTCGGACCCACCGCTTCCAGAAAACTCCCGCTAGGTGAGTGGATTGCTTCCAACCGCTCGAATAATATTTTGTGATTGTTCGTGGTATTGCCAGTCCGCGAGTCGGTCTCAAATGTATCAAGTCGTTTGGCGTAAGCCCAAGATCCGGAGCTTTACTCGCAACGAGTGTCAAAGGCCTTTTTTAATATGGGCTCTACTTTAATCAGGGCCGTGCTCAGGGTCTGATCGTCGATGTGCTGTTGATTGCACACCGCCAATAGGATCCTTCTCACCGATCTTATCACACGTTCCCAAACCTTGCCCTTATGACTGGAGTACGGCGGATAGAAATGTCAACGGATATTTTGGGAGGTCAGTCGCTTATGCAGCTCGCCATGGTCGACACGGGACAGCCACCTTTGCAGGTCGTTAGGCGCGCCCACGAAATTTGAACTGTTGTTGCAGTAGATGTTGTTTGGTACTCCACGCCTGCTGATCAGCCTTTGAAGCGCTATCAGGAACGATTCAGTAGACATACTGTGTACCATCTCTGAATGCACCGCGCAAGACTGCATGTAGGTAAACAGGCACCCGTACCGCTCGCTACCGATCGCTACCGATCGCCCGCACTTCAATACCAGGGGGACAAAATAATCTACTCTTGTTTCAGCGAACGGCCACCCACCCGCTCGGACCCCCGCGTGGTTGTAACACGTCCATTCGTTCTATATATCCCAGCTGCTCGTTCCGTTTGCACCCCTGCGGCGTAATGACGACGTAGCTCTGTGCCCCGGACCAGTCACCTTTTAAGGTACTCCAACCTTTTTAGGACTATCCCGTGGTTGTTCGGTAATCGGACATATCCCGTCCTCCATGGTAAAGGCACCTCGGATCTGTCGGGCTGACAGCGTGTTCCCATTTCGACTATAGCTAATGCCTGGTTATTTTCTACAGAGGCCCCCTTTCTGGACGCTCAAGTCGTTGAACTCATTGTCGTACATCCGTTGTAAGGTTTGCTCGCTCGTATCGTCGCCAGCGGTGGTGGCGGTAAAGTTAATTGACAATGGTTTGCGGTTGACCGAATGAGGCGGTCCAAATAATGTTCACCAGAAAACGGTGCGAGCGGCGTAATGTTTTTTCCTGCCGTCTAGTCTCTGGTCCAGCACCCAGTGTGCTTCTGGCACGTCACACCCTATCAGCAAATCGACTTCGGGAGAGTCGGCCTCTTCAAAATATAAATCTCGCAGGTGTGGCCAGCGCCTTGCTGGTTCCTCGATCGATTCCACTGCTCGCATAGGTAAGTCAGCCATGGTGAAAGACTCCGTCACCTCTACACGTTCCCCGCTATCTAGCGACACCAATCTAAAGCCCGTTTGATCAGCGAAAGTAGTCTTGGTATCGTTCACCGTGCTGATCGTCAGGAAAGATGATCTGGTTGTGATATGGTTCTTCACGGCGAAACGCTTAGTGATTTGAGTGGTAAAGGATCCATTGTTAATAAATACCATCGCCTTTACTACCCCCCCCCCTAGGAGTTAGTATGCCAACCGGTGTTACCCCGAGAAGCACCTGCTTGCCAGTTGACTGCGATAGTAAACATACGCTGGGTTTTGGGGCTGCCGGTAGCTGCGTTTCCCGTATAGAATACAGGAGATTATGGTGGCTTCCCCGATACCCGTTTTCACCGCATCTGCTTCGGTTCCTACAAGTAACCGCGTGATGTGAGCCGTTCAAACAGATAAAGCACGCGCCATGCCTCTTGGCCGCTTCCCAACGGTCAGGAACACCCAGTTGCACAAATTTCTCACATACGAGTAGCTCATTACTCGAACGACACATAGGGCA
>UZAN01044607.1:3898-15318 GCA_900618425.1 Echinostoma caproni | reverse complement strand
CCAAGGTTCTCACTGGATTCTTACGCTTGACAGCCATGAAGTCAGCAATTATCATATGAAACTGGGTATGAATATGCTCAAGTGTGAATGGAACACAAACAGTGCCAGGCTACCGAGTGAAAATAATTTATGCTACAGTATTAGAGATTAGTAGAGTAGAGTCAAGTAATCAAATAAAACTAAATTGGGTCATCTCTGAGCAGTATGGTTTGCAGTCAATCGCTCACTTGGGGTGTGTATCGTCACTGCGTCTAGCCACTCAGGTACCGACCTGTGGAATTTTCCAGGTGCAGACTGCACTCCTCGTCATGTCGGAGAGTATAGTGGATTGCCGTGATGCCTTTTGTCATCCGTTGTATTTTTTTCAAACTTTTCTGGTTCAAGTTGGTCTTTCCTCCGATTTTATGGTGACTTTCAATCAACTCTTCTTCCCACTCCAAATTTCAAAACGCGCGCGATGAGATCAATCAGTTAGGCAGGCGATATCTTTTATCACAAAGCAACTTATTCATCTTCTAGACTATGTCAAGCCGTACCTTTAGCAATGCCTTTCGGAAACATTCTCTGTAAGACATCAACAACTATCCCTCACAAGTGATTAGGTTACCAAATTGTGACCCGGAAGTCCTGGGTTCGAGCTGCTCCACCGCCGCCCGCCCTCCATGTTTCTGTTTTTCCCCAGGCAGCCTTTGTATGGCCGCAGCCGCCTCCCTGAAAACTGACTGTATATTTATATATTTAATAAATGAAAGAGGAAGTCAAATACATTTATTCTGGGAACATTGTTGTTTCTTATACTCTGCTGCCAACCCGATTGGTTGCCAAAGCTTCCTCTCACATGCCTATTAAATCACCTTTGCTTCTGGGTAACTCGATCAATGTAAACCTTGGCTCGGATATAGCACACTAACTGGTTACCCCAAAATCCCATCAGTTCCTGCTGGCATTTTGTTCCGGCAACAAAAAACGGCATCGCATCTGCCTCCAAGTTAAAAACTCTCTCACTCCTCGTTCGATAGTTAACGATCCTGTCCCTATCTCAGAGAGTATGTACTCACTGCGAACCCATGTGAAATCATACACCTCAGCACAGCACATCCTTTGTACTGACAATACCAAAAGGTGCTTTACACTTTTCAGCTGGGGACTCATGTGGTGTGACCGATTGTACGGTGGAACCTAAAAAGGTGTCAAACGTTTTCCGGACCTCACACTCGCTCTGTAACCTAATTGCATGTTCACACATTTATCTGAGTAGCACCTCACTGCGCCATTTCTTCTGCACAACTTATAACTGCTGCAGCCTTCCGCGCGAGGATTTTATTCGCTTTCCGTTGGTTTACACGTTATCGCGCTCGCTTGCCCTTTTACCTTTCTGCCTTAAAGTAAATTTTCTTGGGCGCATATTGATATTATAGACTGTTTATAAGTTTCCGGGAGGAGGAAGTTTATTTAAAGAAAACTAACTGTAACAATCAAAACGCAATTGTCCTGATCCGAGCAAAACGGAAAAGACCCCGGCCACACTCGTTCAGTCAAATAACTCTTCGCTCGTTCTAAATAGCTGTGATCAAACCTCAGAACAGCGCGTAGTTTAAATAATCGAGAAAAAGTCGATCCAAAAATAATCCACGGTACTATTTTGACAATAATCAGAAATGCGTAAGGCAGTCATACCTCTGATAGTGAGTCTGAATCCCTACCCAGCCAATGTTTTACAAATAATCACAGAAAATATTTGTGGTAATAAAAAGTACATAGTAAAATGAGTAATTTGAATAACCTTTCAGATAATTCTGGACCAATAGGAAAATTTTGGACGCTTCAATAGATCAAGTAAACTAATCTTGGACGTTACAGCCAAACGGAGTTCAATATAACTGATAGAAACGGTTAGACCAACAAATAGCGTCCAATGAAAATTTAGTTTGTAATAAAAAAGAACATCGCTCAGTCCCATCCGCATGTAAACACAACACACTTAAAACGCAGTTCTAAGGAATATGTTCCACTGTGAAGAAGTTGAAATTTAAGGTTCAGAATAGAAAATTCACCTACAACAAACAACTGTCAGAATGAAGGGCAACGGAATGCATAATGGAATGGCGAAGAATGGTAGGGAAATGCTCGGTAATTGTAAGAAAGTTTCAGTCTTTTTAATGTTACAGTAACAGTACAGGTAAAAAGACCTGCACATAACAAAATGCCTCCTTTGCATTCCAAATTAAATTTTAAAAAATGAAGGATTAATAGTTTAAAGCGCTGTCCTATCGGAATCCCTAGGTAATGCGGCTATGTCGCAAACGAAATTTAGTACAAAACAGAACGAGACAGATCACGAAATGAACGACGGTTGTATTGTGAGTTAAACTGCAGAACCAAAGGAGAAGATAGAAGCGTGAGCAAGAGTGTGCACAGTGAAAGTAAACACGCGCTGACAAATAGTAGCTCCGGTCCAGCAAAACAATATGATGCAAAGGACGAATATTGCATCCAGAGGGAAAGTTAGTTGGTGTCGCTGCAATATTTGCTTCTTCCCTCAGTCACGCCTCTGTTATAGCCGTACACTACACCTAAATGTACGTGCATTGGTGAAGAGTATTATGAATCTATTTCTTGCTTGAAGATTCTCACTATTCACAGATCAGTCGTGTTTTTTTCTTTTCTCGAATTGGTATTAGGGTACTTTCGCTCCATTTTGGGGCCATAGTTCTTTGAATAAATAACTAAACAGATGTATATTTCACGAAGCCTGTGAAGCATGCGAGAAGCATGATCATATGTATAATACAATCATATGTGCAACAACAGTGCAGGCATATGGAAGATGTAATTAAAAGAGATACACAACAGAGAAAGTAAGAGTGGAATGGACACTGCAGTGCAAACGGAACACAAAACGAACAAGATCACAGAAGTAAACGATAAGGATGGAGGAATGCACTACTTAAGCATGTCAATGGAAATTGAAGGCAAAGCAAACTTTATATCGAGGGGACGATGAGAAGTTTCAACGTGCAGCGTTCGTGGGAAAAAATAAGGAGACCGGGGAAGATTGAGTCATGCGGAGAGAAATGAAAAGGCTGGTGAAGTACAATGAATTCATTCATTTTTCAAAATACATGTTTCTCGGTGTAATGCAGCCCAGCTTGCTTCTGAGAACACATTCGTTGGCTTTGGGGCTTGATCAGTCATGGAGTGATTTAGATTATTCAGGCGTTTGTCGCTTTGATGTTGGACTGACTATGCGCTAGACACTTAACTTTAGGACACCCTGTAGGTAAGGTAGGAGGTGAGAGAACCTGTTTCGGAATGTGGAAACATGTAGTCAAACGGGTGGATACAACCGCGCCGTAACAACCATTGCCAGAGTAAAATTGTCCAAGCCTTAAACAGACCCAAGCCAGTCGAATCTGAAACAAAACGGCAAAACTCTACAGTCTGGAGTAATACCCAGCTGAGAAGGGTTAAGGGAGAAACATAGAATGTCACGGAAGAATATCCGGAGAAGGTTATTGCACGAAGTTATATATTCATAAGAATGCGCACAGAAAACGCAGCTCGAAAAGATAAAGTGAAAATGCGAATGCCCTTAAAGATCTGTAAGCTTGGAACGCTCCAATATTATAATGAAAAGAAGTCTCGAATGTGAACGTGTACACAGTAGTTTGGCTCGTAAGTGTCACGGCATATCGGGAGTATAGATTCAGACGTGAGATGTGGGGTTATCATAATAGGAGAAAGTATTCACCAATAAGTTCTATATTCCACTGATACAGTTTTGTAGCTGTAGCTCTTTACTGAAATAGGATTGAGACGTGAATGTAAACACAGTTACCTGGTTAGCGTGTTTCAGGGATTGGTGAAATCAGAAGGAACATGAACAGTTAGGATATGGAGGAATGAGTTGTATTGATGTCTATACTAGAACAAGTAATCACCATCAAATAAAATATTCCACCGATCAAGCTGTGAGGCTCGATGTGTGTGCTGAAAATAAGTCTTGAACATGAACGTGTATACAGCAGCTTGGCTATCAAATGTCACAGCATATTGGGAGGACCAATTGAGGTGTGAAGTTACCATAAAAAGAGAACTGGGTGACCACACTTAAGAAAATATCCACTAATAAGCTTTATATTCCACTGATGGAGGTTTGAAGCTTCAACTTGGACTAACCTGAGCAGTGGGGGTTGCCAAACTTGACTGTATAGTACCGATGGAATTCTGCACGCTCAATTGGTCTTTTGTTACTGTCTGTGCTGTTAAAAACGAAATGAAGTGAACTGAGTTAATGTTATTTTACTCGGCGCGATGGAACAAGGGGTCTCAGGAAGTATAGGTGTCGAAAACCTTTACCAAGTTCAAGCTGAAGCTTGACTCATTCTGGGCGGTAACAGTGCCAGATTGCATCTGTCTCCCTGGTTTATTTTACGCTCTTCTACTCCCACAAACCCCATGAGTCTTCAATATTCACCACGCATTATAAGTAAGTTTCCGAATATCCCCTAACAGGGTGGTAAATGCATGAAACAGACTGCCAGTAAGGGTAGCTTCAGTCCAAATTGTAGCGCAGTTCAAGGCCAGACTGGACAATAGCTGGTCTGTTCTATTCCCCAACCTTGTCTAATTTATGAGAACTTGCAGCTGTGTTCCAACCTTCTCTTACGCACCCACTTCCTACTATAGGCCTCCTCTATTTTCTTTATTATCAAAACACAACTTCGCCCTTATCGTTCCGCTTCCTTCCGTCTTTTTGCTTTGTTGTTAGTCCATATAAGGTGCTTGCCTATGAGTGTTGAACAATGTTGGATGTAGTCACATTTTCTGTTCTTAATCGTGAATCGGCTGTCTAATATGATCATGCTTTGTGCATGCTTCACGGGCTTCGTGAAATATACATGATTATTATTATTGCAGAAGTAATCCCGATATTGTACTCTGCAATCCGTGGACCGGGCGAAAAACCCTTTGTGAACTGAATTATTGGAATACCTGAAGGTTGAAGCATGGAGGGACACTCACGCTCACTCGCTAAGAAACTGGACTCTCGTTGACTAGAGCAGCAAGTCCCGGAAATCTGATCTGATCTGAACACCACCACTCTTAGACCAAGTTTCTTCTCGTTGGCACATCTAGATTTTGGATGCTCGAAGTGAATGATAGGTGGCTATTACCTTGACCCTGGCAAAGCATCAGACGTGTACTGTGATTCTACGGAACTATCAGAAGCACGTTTTTTGTTTTCAAAACCATACTCATTCACGTTCTTGTGGGAAAAATAACACAATTGTCGTGGCGCCGTGGGGATTCTGGGACAATTGATGCAAGAGATTGGCAACTTCTGGCACCTCCGAGAGTCCTGTGGCCTGGTCTGTCTCTTTGAGGGCCGAAATAGTAGCTGGCGCTCCCTTAAAGAGGATGTCGACTCCAAAACAAACTTTCATATACTTGGAATGTTCCTTTCTGTGGGGAAGTCAACAGGACGACGGGGGTTAGTCGTCAAAAAGGTTGCTACCCTCTTGTTTGCTGGGCCCGAGACGCCATGTAGATCGAGTGGAGTATGTGAAACCTCCTCCACAGGAAGCTCCAGGTTACTTGTTACTACGGCCTGTGGTATTAAAAATAGGTTGATGTAACACTTCGCGGGAATAGGTGACCTGGATGCAGCTTTATTAACTGTATTAAAAACGTGACTCAATGACCAAGATAGGGCAACGGGTTTCATGATAGACTGCTTCACCATCGACAGGCGAGATCGGCTTCCAGCATCAAAAGGGCGAACGACCTTCCTCATAAAGAAAATCTCTGTGTAAATGATTTTCGAAGTCTCAGTGAACTTGTCCGAATACGGGCCGTAACTCGATCGTTAACTGAATACAGAATTACAATGCGGAGTTGACCGGTTCTCTTGGGCTGTTATCACCGATGACCGGTGGCTGATGAAGGCATTTGTTAGTTCAAAGATAAACAAAGCTTTACGTAGTTGGAGATTTTAATTTTATTTACCTGATATGAACTGGACTGCAAATATTTGTTTCCATCATATCCAGGAGGAACGCTGTTTGGAGTGGATGAACACGAGAGCGCTAATTCAGCAGGTTGCATTCTGCACTAGGTTCAAAGCCTGACATGAACCATCCCTATTGTATCTAGTAATCTCCAAAAGGGAATACAATGTAATTCGTGCTAATGGATATTCGACGATTAAGATGAGTTCTCATCTCTTCATCGGGTTCGATATCCGAACGAAGCCACCCGTACGTGAAGTTCGGATGTATAATGCGTTCGGAAGAATGAACATAAAAATAGCAGCTGGACTGCAGTACACAAATGAACTAAATCTCATAGCAAGGCGCCATAAACGTTGAGGAATGCTGGTTGTTGATCAAACACAACCTGTTCAGCCTCAGGGCCTATTTACCCCATTAGGAAAAGAGGCATAAGAGAAAACCAACTTTGCGGCAACCCGCATTTGACAGAGCCATTGAGCCTACCAGCTAGCTGGCAACCAACGGTCGCGGGGTCACAACACCTCCCGCAAAAATGAAGCGGTAAATCTAGTGAGGGAGAGAAAGTAGGAGTTTCGAAATGAAACTAACCCAGAAAATAAAACTGAGGCCAAAGAGGTACTACAGCTGTGTCCAGTCAGAGGGTTTTGCCAGAGAGGAAACACCCTGTGATAAAAGGAAGAAATAGGATTATACGTGAATACCAGAGTAAGGCAAATGCGTTCTGCACTTACCTCAGTAGCGTAAAAAGGTTAGAAACTGGTGCGGCAAGGGCTTTTCGGACCTCGCTCACAAACATATTGGAGGAACCATGGGTAAAAGCGCATCAGGCATCCAAGGTATAAAGTGACTTTAAGCTATCAAAAACTACAGTACCAGACGAAATAAGCCTAGAAATTTTCAGTCCCATTGCTGACATCTGAATCCTTTCATAAAGGTTGTCGTTTGAATTAAAAGAGGCTTCTGCATTGTAGAAACGAATGGGCGGCGGCGGCTGTAAACTGGAAATTGTAAAGTATGGTCTCGCGCACGGCTTGGGCAGACACAGAAAACAGTGAGGGCTGAGACAGTTTCTTTCCATGTAAACCGTGGTTCTACAGTAAAATGTATTCAATCAGTAAACGATAAATTTAATCAGACTTACGACTAGGTTGTTTGACGCCAGCGTACAGAACATTTCAAACATGGCGGTACAGAATGACTTGTAATATTGTGATACGCCAAACCAAAACAGAAGCCTCCAGCTATAAACTCAGAAAAACGGAACAGTAGTAAGAAGTTTCTGATTAAATAATCGTTTAACCTTCGTAGTCTATCATGTGGCATTCAATATTCAGTGTAGCGCAGTCAATAGATATTGCCATTTATAATCAGGCTACTTAAATATTCGTTTTGGTCAAATTGCAAGTGCGGAAACATTCAAATTCTCTTCTGGAGAATATACATGTAGCAACCATCTATAGGGGAAATAAGAAAACGGACATTAAAATCTATCATCCTGTTAGTTGAAATATAATGTTGTGCAAGGGGCTAGAAAAGTTAGCTAGAATGCCCTTAGTGAAATGTCTGGAGCAGACCATACTCATGGCAGAAACACAGCATGATTTTGTTTAACAGCGCTCATGTCTAACAGACCTGTTATGCTTCTTGGAGGCTGTTACGGCAAACACAGGCGAAGGTGATATGGCAGATGTTTGCCACCTGGACATCAGCAAGACCTTTGATTCAGTAAATCATCGCCTGTTATTGGCCAAATTAGGAGGGTTCGGAATTCATGACAGTTGTATAGCTGGATAATCGCCTTTCTCTCATTCTATGTGACGGCTGACTTGAAGAGCTCATACTAGTTCAACTTGCTAGCGGAGTTTCACAAAGCCCAGTATAAAGGCGGCTTTTATTCATTTTCTACGTAAACGACTTTGCAGGAGCAAATATATACTCATAAAGCTTCCGGAGGTAGTCACCAACTCCGAGGACCTACCAAAGATCCTGTTCTCTACTCGCTCATTTCGCGCTCAGTTACCCATTTCATCAGCCATAAACCTAAGCGTCAACATTGCGGATACCGACTGTTGTGCGGTTGTGCTGTTGTGAGTATGGATGAAGGTATGTCTGGAAGCTGATATGTACAAAGATCAAGCTCGGTGATCAGTGTACCACGTCGTTGTGCAATCCCCCATAAGTGGCCCAAGCTCTACAAAAATCAGGAGACAGGTTAGGATGCGAAGGTTCCATGTGAAACTATGGTCAGTCCAATTGCGAGACCAAAAGGCGGCAGAATAGCTGATGCATTCATACCTCATGCTGAACCCCATTGCAAATACAATGGGTGAGCAGTCCCGTCCACCAATCCAAAAATCATTGGTGTGACTAGATATCACCCGGTACTGCGAGACGAAAGTGGTAACTGTAGTGAACGCCAGTTGCGGACAACAAACCCAGTTACGATCGCCCAGGTAACCGCATCTCTAAGCTAATACCGGTGTGCGGAACGCCTACAGATAAAACAAAGGAGGATCAAATGGAATAAAAGAGGCATGCGTCTGTTTCGACCTAAAATGGATTGTCGTTGAGGATGATCAGCAGGGAGCAGGAAGCCGTTATCCAACCACTACCACCACTCCATATTTAGTTTAGCCTGAGTCCTGGAGGCTGCAAAAGGACGTTCTGTGCTGAATCCCAGCTAATTTGAGTGCCGTCGTGCAGTTAGAGATCCACTAGTCACCAATGTCACAACGATAGCGGTACCTCTCTTGGGTGGTGCCAGACACGACGCCTTTAGAGCAATGAGCATAGCATTTCAGTCTTGTGCTGCAACCTTCGTGAGAAAAGACGATTGCGATTGGTACCATTAGAAGCTAGTGTAACATGTAAGATTGTCTGCTTTTTTTGTGTATGCACGGCCGAAATCTGATAGATCCTAAGTGTGAGCGCCAGATGGTGGCTAACTGTCATTGGGATGAGTGGATGAGCTTGCGACAGCTTTTTGGAGGCGGATTCTGCGATAAATAGATCCCGGAGAAATGCTGATATCTCCTGAAGTATTTACCCTCTTTCTTCATCCTTAGTATCTTAGTTTCTTATATGCCTTCACTGTCTCCTTATGTTAACCCGCAAATGCAACTCACGTAGTTATAGACTAGACCGACTCCAAACTAGGCCGTTTTCCGAATTATGAATGAACATTTCTACTTTCCAGCATTGAATACTGGTGAACGGAAGGAATCTTATCCGCAATCAGCTGCTGCAGATAAGCTGAGTATAAGGAAAGCTTGGTAGTCGAAGCAACACGAGAGCACGGAGCTTCGTGTGCAAGGACCTGGACACATGTTGGCCCGAGCCACAAGTCCTGTGACCTGACCTGGCCTGCCTTCCCTCGCGTTCTGACGCCTTCCTGTTACATTTTCTTAGGTGACGCCAAGGTGGCTCGTTTTAATGGGAGAAATAAACTCAAGCGCGATCTAGTGCAGGTATCTAGATGAGCAACGCAAACAACAGTCATGCGCATTCGGGGGCATTGGACAGATTTGAGGTTCACTCGTATGATCACCATTTATCCATTGAACCCACTAAGCGAGTCACGAACTTAGGTGTTGTGTTTTTGGATGCCATTTATATTTTTACTGCCGAATTTAAGTCTCGAAGAGTCTTGATGTATTTCGCGGGTTTGATGTCCACCCAATGGTCCCGGGTCTTGGCTAATGTCGGCTTTCTTTATGAAACGCTCCTGTCCAACAATTCGCTCGTCAATTTGGTGAGACAATATCCTAGTTCTCACTGGTATATTTCAGCAGAGCTAGCTGCCCATATAGTGAGCGCATCATTAAAGGAATTCTGAACGCTTCATCCATAGGATACTCACCGTCAGTCACCATTGATCGGTGTAACGGAGACGTAGGTTTACTAGGAAATATCATATGCTGAACTGGAAACCCCTAAGCTAAAAATTATGAGAAGTAGAACAGACGACAAAAGTGGGAGGTGTGCCCTATGCATGCTCAGGAAGTTCAGGGCTATGATTATCATAGATCCTGCGCTTGAAAGGGTACAGGATGGTTTCTGAGCATCCATTAGACTGCAAGATAAAAGGCAATGCCTAAAAGGCGTTCTCTACGAGCCGCCAAATCGCTCAGAGCTGACAAACGCTGGCATCGTGGACGCACTAAAGCAAAACAGTAGATTGAACTACGGCCAGTTTTGATAATGGGTGGTTTCCATTTACCGGAGATTTCTTTAGTACGTTGACCTGCCAAGTGTGACCTGGACCTGTAACCTCAATATTCTTCAGCAAAATGGTACAATTAGGATGGCAGGAGCACGTCCAGCAAGCAACATGGTGGTGAAGAAACTCAGTATCATCGGCACTGGATTAGAACCTCGCCAATGAACTTCTCATAGTCTTGAAATTCGGAAGTCTTGAAGTATTACACGGGTGAGAGGCCAAGCCCACTGGTCCCGGGTCTTGATGATTTCCGAAGTTTTTCTGGTCTTGCGTCTTGGTTCTCCGGGTCCGGTTGAGGCTCCACGACGGCGGTTTATGGATAGCTAGAGTGAATCCACAACTCACGTGTTCGAAGACATTACCTGAAACAAGATAAGAATAAGGGAGGGGGCTGCAATATCTGCGTACAGTGTGACATATTGGTAAATTGAAAAAACGTTACAAAGCATGATTAATACCATGGGACAAAAAGAAGATTACCGTTCAGATATTAGACTAAGAACGAAGTCTAGTCTTCTTTTTAAAGCGGTATTTGGGGGAGCATCACCAAATTCTTGGGGAAGGCTATTCCAAAGAGGAATGACTATGTCGGTGAACGAGCACTGTCCGACTAGTTTATCAGCTCGCGGTTTGAAGAGTTTCATACTGTGCCTACAAAGATTATCCACGCTAGTGCGCAAGAGGACATCGACCATGTCCAACTTGGAGAGACGGTACAGTAGAAGGATATCATCTCTTATTCGATGGTTTTCAGGGGGAGACAGTTTCAGAAGGGTGAGAAGTGTAGGGTTAGTGGCTGGATGACAGTTGATGCACGAGATTTTTGCTCCCCGTTGTACACGCTCGAGGGCCGTGGAGTAACAAAAATTGGCTGAAAATTGGGTGGAGTTCACTTAGGCGGGGCGAGCCGTGGGGCATGCTGAAATACATGATTGATTCAATGTGGAAAAACGAGAAAATTACATCGAAGTAGAAAATCAGTGTCAGAAGTTAAAGTGTGTGGAAGTAGAGAAGAAAGACAAATTGAACATTGTCCATCTGCAGCGAAAAACAAGCCCAAAGAAGATAGAGGGTAATTAGTTTAATGTTGCGGAAAGAATGCATCCGGTTGTAAAATATTCAAAGAGCGAGTAGTATTAGGTGTCAGTAATGAGATAAAAGTGGAGTGGGATTCATTTTAGCGAAAT